>CM039732.1:10963979-11263979 GCA_022539455.1 Dendrobium nobile | reverse complement strand
TTAATTTTTAAATAATATTAATGTGTAATTAGTATATTTGCAATTAACTAATGATTAATAAAACATGTATGGGTATAAGCTAATTACACTGATAAATATATTGAAAGTATATGCCAATCTTTTATGATCCAATATCTCCTATATCCAAATTGTTAGAAAAATAATGACAAAGATACTCATGAGTACTTCAAAGAGGAAAAAAGATGGAGACTTTCTTAAAATAGGGCATTCAAGTTATTGGATTCATTTTAAAGAGTATAATATAAATTTTAATTTATTTGTTATGTATTGAGATTCATTATAATTATATTTTGAATATGAAGTACTCACACAATTTGTTTCCTTATTTTAAGTCATGTCAAGCGTTGGATAGGTTGGCCTAGGCATTGGTAGGGATGTCAACGAATAATTCAATCCAACAACATGATCTAAATCAGACTCAAAAAATTCAACTGGTTGAATATTGGCCTAAATTATAAATCTGGATATAATTCGGGTTAGGTTTAAATTAGTTTGAATAAATCAAAATCTAAACAAAATTGGCATTTTTATTATACGAGTTTGATTAGACATGTGTGGTTCAGGTTAATTACTTAATTGGGTTAAGCAGATCATATTTTGATTAATTAGATTATGTTGACTCATAAAATTGTATTATCCATAAAATAAATGAGCTAGTATGTTGGATTATGGTTAGAAGAATTTGGTCAAAATTTTGATCGATATAATAAATAAGTTGAATTCGAATTAAGTATATTCAGATCAGAGGAGTTAGCCCAATTCAGACCTATGGTAATGGTTAGTCAATTACACATGGACTATTTAAAAGAGAGAAATGGGAGACAAAAGGTAAGGTGATTCCCATTAGGGGTGCAAGTGAGTTGATCCAGCTTGAGCTCGACTCATTTATGGGCTCGCAAGCTGAGCTTATCGAGCTCACGAGTTGAGCTCGAGCTCGAGTTTGAGCTCGTTTGGTAAACAAGCTCGAGCTCGAGCTTGAGCCAGCTCGGCTCGTGAGCTGGCTCGAATAATTATTAAATATAAATATTAAAAAAATAATACTAAATGTTATATAAATCCTATGTGTATTTAAAAGTTACCGTGTATTACAACCCAAATTTTTTATGATTTCTCAAATCCCGCGTGTATTTCAAAGTTCTCTCTCTCTCTCTCTCTCTCTCTCTCTCTCTCTAACATACATTAGTGAGCAGTCCAATAAATGATGATGTAAATTATTCATTTATTATAGACAACTGAATAACAAATGCCTATCATTCATTCATTCTGGTTTCTCTCTCTCTCTCTGTCTCTCTCTCTCTCTCTCTCTCTCTCTAAAAGGCCACATGAGGCTTGAACTCGGTGAACCAGATGGCGAACTGGACTGTTTCAGAGGTTTAACGAGTGGCTCGATGAGCAGTTCAAACTTGTTTACAGTGGAATGAGTCAAGCTCAAGCTCGACTTTTGAGCTCAACTTGAGTTTGAGCTCAAGTTCAAGCTCGGTATTTGACAGTTAAGTTCGACACGAAGAACCCCTGACTCGAGCTCGACTTGAGTTGTTTCCCTTAAATCAAATTCTAATCAAAATTGGCATGTTTATTATACGAGTTTAATTATACACGTATGGGTCAAGTTAATTACTTAATTGGGTTAAGTGGATTATATTTGGATTAATTTGATTGTGTTTATTCATAAAATTTTATTATCCATAAAATAAATGATGTTGCAACTCAGGCTTCCGAGTTTATGATTTTGATGATAACAAATAATATTTATTAATCTTTTATTTCTCCTGGTATTTGCAGTGTATATTTCTTTCTATGTTGACTAATATTTCAGGTACATCATGCACCGTTCTTTGAAGATTCAAGGCTCAAGATTGCGTAGAATTGGTCGTATTAAATGAGTCTGTAATTTTTCTTTATTGAGTCAAGTCTTGTAATGATGTATGTTAGTTTGTTGATCATGCACACAGATAGAGGGAGCAAAAAATGATTATAAATATTTTAACTTTTCTGCTCATCGTATTGTACGATATGTATCGTACTGTAATATCTGGTGTAATAGAAATAAATTAAAATATTTTATTTTTATTGGAAAAATTATTTATTGAATATAATAATCATAATGTAAGATCACCACATCGTACCGTACGATCTGTTATAATTAGAAAGCTCGCCGTTCATTAAATTAGGCAAAGATTTGAATTTGAAAAGTTGTTCTAATCGTGCTATACGATCATTATCATACTGTACGATGTTTAAAAAATTGCCTAATTTAATCCGTTGATTGTTCAATCAAAACAGCTTAATTTTGATATTTTGGTCGTACTGTATGAACTGGATCGTACTATTTGATCAACAGAGACAATTCTGGCTGTCCCATGCTTCGTCCTGGACGAACTGCACTTTTATTGAACTGTTCATATAGCACATCGTATAAAAAATTGTATAGTACGAACTTCAACTGAACTGTTCGTACAGTACTAACTAGACATCATAAAGTACTAACAGGTCAATTTCTACACATCGTACTGGACGATCTTGCGATCGTACGATACGATATTTGAAGGCCGAATTGAGTTTTTTTAGGGTTTTTTGAGCCCTCTATTTAAGCACTCTCATAAGACTTTGTAAGAATCTTTTGGCAGCCATTGTAGCTTCATTTTTCTAGAGAAAACTTGAAGAGAGTACTTGAAAGGGAGAGAGGAAAGGATGGAGTTTGAGAGAGGGAGAAGAACCTTGGAGGGGGTTCCAAGGGAGTGTGAAGGAGAGTTCACACAGTTGCTCCAGCGAGCTTGCACCTCAGTACCATAGGATTCAAGGTTTGTCTTGAAGGAAGTTTTGGGAAGAAGAAGATCTAGTTGGTGTCAAAGGACCTGACTCCTCCGCTGTACCGGGGAAGGTGGAAGTGATTGTATAAGGGCTTCTTCGCCTAGCTGTGGGGGCTAAAGGAGAATCACTAAAGGTTTAGTTTAATACTCTGAGGGTGCCTCCGGGGAGTGGACGTAGGTCATGGTTTGACCAAACCATAATAAATTGGTGTGTTTTTTCCTTTATTTTTTCTGCACTTTATTTCCGCATTTATTTTTATTGTGATTAATTACGTGGATGAAATTGATTATCTATCTTTTTATTGTGAATAAAATCCGCTTCCGCATAAAGTCATAAAAAGATATTTCTTTTCATTAAAGAAGTTCTTAATCATCCAATTCACCCCCCTCTTGGCGCATCTAGTTAACTTCAAATGAGCTAGTCTGTTGGATTATGGTTAGATGAATTTGATCAAAATTTTGACCAATATAATAAATAAGTTGAATTCATATTAATCATATTCAGATCAGAGGAGTTGGCCCAATCCAGATCTATGGTAATGGTTAGTCAATTGTAGAGGGCCTATTTAAAAGAGAGAAATGGGAGACAAAAGGTAAGGTGATTCCCACTGAAGCTTAGCAGACAGAACTACAGAAGAGGAATATGGAGGCAGAGAATGAAAAATGGTATGCTCCCTCTCCTTTGTAAACAAATTTGTCTTATCTTTCACTTAT
The DNA here is from genome assembly GCA_022539455.1 of Dendrobium nobile. Lineage (NCBI taxonomy): Eukaryota > Viridiplantae > Streptophyta > Magnoliopsida > Asparagales > Orchidaceae > Dendrobium > Dendrobium nobile. The sequence goes on along the minus strand of CM039732.1, from coordinate 11,260,434 downwards.
CTCGGTTAAGAAGCACTTGTAATATCCCTGATTTCCAGGGTAATGGAGAGGATGTGATACTCTTGTAGTGTTATTACCCATCAAACACCTTATTGAACTATTTGAAATCATTTATAATAGTCATTAAAGCATTTATTTTGTTGTTTTATGATATCATTGTTCATATGGAGAATATATATTTGTATCCACAATATGTAGGAAGTCAGTGTATTCCAAGCTTCAATTGATCAATATTATTATATATATTCTGAGTCTCTATGAAATAGTATTTTCACTATTTTATTTTTCAAACCATTATCACAAATATACTTGGATATTACTTTCTTTCTATTTTTCAAATAATTTTGTTATTTTTAAAATAATTTTGCGGCAAGAAGTTATTTGGAGAACCGGGTTTGATAAAATGTGATAGTTGTCTAATTTTAAAAATAATTATAATACTCATAATAGCTTTAAAAAATTATTTTTCTCATAATAATTTTGTAAACATTTTTCCAAAAAAGATGTTATCACTCTAAATGTGTAATAACATGTACTTTAACCGAGGTAAATATTTTTTTTTCTGGAGTCAATAAAACTCCAAATCACAAATCATCTTCGCCATAGTATTATTATTATAATATTATATTTGCATGATTTTTTTTATATTTTTTGGTTATTGTTGAAATCGGTTTGCAAAATGACACCAGATGATCCTAAAGTCTTCACTTATACTGACAGGTGCCTGTGAGGGATTTTGACTTTGGGCGATGAATTCATTAAAAAAAGTGCACATTTTAAAAATCTTTGATCTATTTATAGTGAAATAGATGGGGATATTATCAATAGAATTCAAGTTGGATTGTGGAAGTATAGGAATGCCTTGGGCATTATAAGATTTTTCATTAACAAGGGACTTATGTGAAATAAAAATTTCATTTATTTTCCTTCATTAAATGCTATAACAATATCTAATATATCCATATTATATGTAGGTTATATTATGGATATCAGCACTCAAAAAAGTTGGATCTATAACTAATTAGTGCTAGGACAAAAAATATTAACGGATGAGTTCATTAAAGGGATAAATTTTTTTTATTCAGATAGCTTCTCAACTACCCAGCTTCATCTCAAAAGAAAAATTTTATTACCCATATTCTAAACATAAAAATTAAGTGCACATAAGCCCATATTGCGTAACTATTGATATATACCGTAGAGGCATCATGCCTGAATATTGGTATTAGACTTATTATGCTTAGTATGAGCCACATTTTGATTCTCAAAGAGGCTCGTTGACAAGTTTTAATATAACTGATGAAGAAAATATCTAACATGATCTTGAAGACTTAGTTCATGATGCAACTAAAGAATAATTTAAACAATATACAAAAGAGTCACCTAATAAGGAGGCACAAAATTTTTAAGATTTGTTTCTTTCTTTCCAACATCCAATATGGAAGGGGTGAACCACTCACTCACTCAAGGTTATCCGTTATTGTTAAGTTGTTAAGAATCAAGGCAAAATATAATGCTCCCATGAATGTTTTAATCAATTCATTGGACTACTTAAGGAAACCAACCCGTCAGATAAAATAATTCATATAGATTTATATCAAACTAAGAAGTTGTTTCCCAAGCTTGGTTTGACATACATAAAGATAGATTATTGTGTCAATTGATGCATGTTATTCTATAAAGATGATCAATCAGAGATTGCATGCCATTACTATGACACGCCAATATTTAAATCAAATTCTATCACGAACAGAAAGTTAAATGAGGTACCAATCAGTAGGATATTTTACTTACCCATAATTTCGAGACTATAATAGTTATATGAATTGATGAGATCTGCTGCATATATGAGATGACATAATGAACACATATTAAAAGAAGGTTTTATTAAACATCCATCAGAATCAGATGCCTGAAAATAATTTGATCATATGCATCCCACCTATGCCATAGAATTAAGAAATATAATATTAGGTTTATGCATAGATGGTTTTATTCTATTTAGTCAGTCTGTTTCACCTTATTCATGCTGGCCCGTAATACTCACCTCATACAATCTTCCCTAGAGTTGTGTATGAACACTTTTTACATATTTTTAATGCTTATTATTTCAAAGCCACATAATCCAAAAGCAATAATTGATGTATTCTTATAACTGTTAATTAATTATTTAAATTTATTATGGGAAGAGATAGTAAGTACATATGATATCTCCACCAAACCATACTTTATTATCATGGTTCCAATACTTTGGACAATTGATAACTTTCTTATGTATGGTATGCTCTCAGGTTAGAATACTTCCAGCAAGTTAGCTTATCCATATTATTTGGAATATATAAAGGCATTCGCTTTAAAGCATGGAGAGAAGAACACTTGTTGATAGTGAAGTAGATTTGATTTTTGCTATACTTTATTTATTTAATTGCTGCACTATTTTATATTTAATTTTTGCTAAAATTTATATTACTAATATTTCTTAAATTTTTATGCAAGTGACTTCAAGTGATGATCAGAGATTGATAAAAAATATATTTGATAGGCGCAGCAAGAAGACGACTGGTGGCCCGCCTAATAGGTCTGTACATACTGTGGCCACCTCTTCATCTTAGTATACTACCCAAAATTAGCCTAGCCCACCTTTACCTACTCTTGCAGCTAGTAGCCTAAAGTTCTACACACCAAACCCTTGCTTTCCTTTGCCATACATCATGCAGAGTACTCCCTTCCACCCTTACTACCCACCCCACCTTATCATGGTGGCCCTCCATATCCATCATATATTATGATATACTATCCCCCACCACCCCCTCAGCCCGCCACAGGTGGACCTTCCACCATAGTTGTAGTAGAGCAGGCGATAAAGGGTTGCATGTTGATTGAACCTGACGATGACACATATTTACTAATTATATTTTAAAAATGCAATTGAAATTCAATAAATTTTTTACACCTAACATATTTCTTTCAAATTTCATCCATCAAAATATTTGATAGATAAAATATAGGATATTATATGGAGCATGTATGATGCTCCTTATGTTTCTTAAAAGAAAGTCCTAAAAGAAGTGCAGGACATATGGTTTAGAGTGTTTGAGATTATTTTTATATAAACATATTATGTATTATATCTTTTTTACATATGCTAACAAAAATATATACTCTCTATTATGTATTTTTAAATACAGAAAAAAATTTATTGGCTGCCATAACATAATGATAAAATCAAAAAGAATTTTGAGAAGCGTGGGTCGACTCGCATACTAGACATATTTACAGACATTAAAAAGTCAGGCGAGCGACCACATTGGATTGGGTAGTGTATGGGCTGAGTTGAATAGTGTTTGGGTTAACCCAAGGTATAGTAGGAGGAGGGACCAAAATTGATAGAGAATAAAGCTTCTGATGTTAGGGGCATGAATAATTCCCTTTATACTGGGGGTTCTATTCCATATACTAAGCACAGACATTATTTGGTAAAGAATTTTTAAATATTTTAAAATTTTACTTTAATATGAATATTAATATATGTCTATTACAAAAAGAGATGCCAGGTAGAGAATCGACCCCTATTTAATTACATATTCATACCCACAAGCATCTAGAGGGCCAATAATGGGTTGATGAGTGAGCGAGGATAGCTTATATAAGTATATAAGTTTTGTTACAACTTAGTTTTCAAAACTATGTTTTTATATCATGTGAGTTTTTGATGATACCAAAATCTTATTGTATTAATTACTATTTATCCTAACATATATTGAAAAAGTCTTATTTGTGTTATTTGTGTATAATAAGATTTCAGTTAAATCATACTCCAGACTGCTGAAGACTTCAAGACATATTAAACTAGGATTTATTATAATTGAAGTCTATACTTTATCTATTTTTTTTAGTCTGAGAGAGTGTGATTGTAATTAGTTAATTATGCATACACATACTAGGGGCAAAACTTGTATTTTTAAAACTAATCATATTGTATGATTTTGAAATTATACAAGATTATTTGACTTGAGAGTTCCTCTAGAAGGTAATTAATCAAATCATGCCTTAAAAATTTTTTATTGAACTATTTGAACTATACTAATTTACATTTGTATAGACGACGTCCAGAGTATAAAATAGATGTGTGCCAATTCGTCCAAAATGAACTTACCATTTTTTGAACTAATCATACTGTATGAAATAAATTTCTTACAGTTAACGTCCTGAGTACAAAATAGATGCATACCAGTTCATCCATACAAACAGAAAATTTTTTTGAACTGTTTGTACTCTACAAAATTAGGTTCGTATAGACAACATCCTAAGTATGAAATGGACTTATCTATTTTTTGTACCAAATGACGCATGATTTGGTTAAACTGATTGTATTGTATGAAATGAAGTTTATATAGTACGACGATCAGAGTATGAAATGCATTCATACAGAATTGTACATGGTGAACTTATTCTTTTTTGAACTATTCGTACAGTACGATATCAGTTTATACATACAACTAATATAGTACAAAAATAGGTTCGTCTAGGTTCATACCAAGATTTTTAACTGTCCTCACGTACGAAGTATGAAAGTACTATATGAACTAAGGTGGTCAAATTGAAATTTCAATTTTCTGGATGGTTTTTCTTATCCTTTCTATATGTGGTCCTAAACATTAACTGCCCAAGAACTCCTACTACAAATTATTTTTAGAGTGAACTTTGAGAGTCTTTGGAAGAGTGTCTTGGGATTGAAGAGTGAGAGATCTCTAAGAGGAATTTCAATGGGGATTCATAAGGTTGCCCAACGGTGAGGATTTCTACTTATTATTCAAAGTTCTTCCTTACTTTCTTGAAGACTCTTGGAAGAAAATTTTCAAAGGAGCGGTGGTACTCTACCGATATTAGAAGGGTATAAAAGGACCATGGTTCTCTATTGACAACATGAGGGTGTGAAATGATGAAGATTCTCTTCCGACACCAGGAGGGTTTAAAAGGATGTTGGTTATCTATCATCACCAGGGGAGTGAGAAAGGATGACGAAACTCTACCGCACCAGGTATTGGTGGAAGAGAGGGTAATTATAAGGGCTACTCCACCTTACTATGAGAGAAAAAAGAGAATTAGTTTGGTATAGTATAATACTTGAAGATGGAGTCTTCAGAGAGTGGACATAAGTCTTATTAGACTGAACCACTATAAAATTTGGTGTTCTTCATATTTACTGTTTATTATTTTTATTTTCTATAATTTATTATTTATGGTTGAAATTTTTATTTTGAGAAAAAAAAATTATTGTGCTTAAAACTTAATTTGATTTTCTAAAATTTCAAAGAGATTTTTTAAATTACCAATTCACCCCCCTATTAGTTAGCCTTGGGACAAATTTAATAGGTCTAACAACCTAATCAAACTTCCAAGTGGTATTAAAGTCTACTTTCAAAAATGAAGATTTAGACAACTTTTTGAAAATGATCGTGTCTACTTTTGGAAAGTGTAACACACGCGAAGGATATTCAATCACTAGATCACCATTGTTTGATAACATCCCTTTTGATTTTTAGAAAATATGTATGTCTACTTTTCTTCAATCGCTTGACTATCGCATGTGAATTTTAGTACAAGAAGGCTATACTAGACCAATTAGACTTGTAGATGGCATTACAACTGAAATAACATTTATTGATTGGACTGTAGAGAAAAAAGAATTAGCCCAATTGAATGTTAAATCTTTAAATAACTTTTTCTATGCACTTAAGTCTGAAGACTATATGTGTGTATTAACTTGTAGAACTAGAAAATAAAGTTGAGATAGATTTTGTATCACTTATAAAGGAACTAATGAGAAGAAATAATTTAGATTGAATATTCTACACTATAATTATAAACTATTTTGCATGAAACCAAATGAATCAATCACTGACATGTATATTCATTTCACACAAATGGTCACCTTGTTGCATATTTTAGGTAGGGAACTAATGAATTTTAAAAAAGTGAATAAAATTCTTTATTATTTGCCTACTACTTATGATGCAAAGATAACTGCAATAATTGAGTTAAAAGACTTAAATGTTCATTCTATTGATAATCTTCTTGGATCATTAATTGCTTACGAGCAAGGAGTGAATTAAAGATAGATTGATGTAAGTGACAAGAATAATGAGAAGAATATTGTGTTGAAAGTGGATGACTTGGAAAGTAATCAGTACCTGAGGAAGAAGATGATATTGCCTTAATGATAAGGCAATTCAAAAGTTTCCTTGAGAGGAAGCAAAGGATACTTCAATAGTAGAATAAGGGAAAGTTCCACAAAAAGGCTAAAGCTTATAATGATATGATTTGCTATGAATATAAGAAGGTTGAACATGTCAAATCTGATTGCCTGAATCTCAAAGCTAATTCTAGCAAGGAGAAAGTTGAGGAGAAAACTAATGTAAGAAAGGGTAATAAGAGATTGTAAAGAGCATTTTGGATGGATTCAGCTTTAGATTTCTTAGAAACAAAAGTAGAGGAGGAAGTCATAAACTTATATTTAATGGCCGATAAGCTTGATCAGTCAAATTAAGAGCAAGAATGTGACTTAACCTATGAAGAGTTGTTCGAAGTTTCTGAGAAAATTTATACTGCATATAGGAAACTCAAAAAGCTACATGCTAAGTTGAACTTAGAATTTTCAAATTTATTAAAGAGCATAAAATTCTTAGGAATGAACACACATTGATTGATAGCTACCACATGAAACTACTGGATGAGTTTGATGATTTGAACAAAAGGCATGAACTATTGAAATAATCACATGCGAAACTTGAAAATGATTTTAAAATATTTATGGATGACTGTGATCGTAGAGAGTACTATTTAAATGTTGATAATGTTGTTCTAAAAAGTGTTAACTCATATTTTAAGTTGAATTGAAAGCTCTTAAGGAAAACAGGACGCCCCCTACACTTGAAGAATTTTTTAATCCTGATCAGAAGCCTAAAATTTCAAAACCTAGAAAAAGATAACATAAGTATCATAGATTGATTAATCCTTTTCCAAGAGATAAATGTTTTTCTTATGGAATGTTCGGTCATATCTCTCACACTTGCATAATTCATAGTAGAACACATCTAGTGTGGAGATCTAAGATGCATAAACCACAGCCTATCAAACATGCATCTAGATTATTATTGCAAAAAGGTAAACCCAAACTTGTTTGGTTCCTAAGTCTGGAGTTTGATCTTTATGTAGAAACACTCTCATACACGAACTCGTGAGAGCATTTGGTACCTGAACAGGGAATATTTAAAGTATATAACTTGAGATATGACACAATTTATATCACTGAAAGTCTAGAATGGAGGCAAGGTTACACTAGAGATAATACCACAAGGAAAGTAATAGGTACATGTATGATTTGCAACAAGAACAATTTTTTTATTGAAAATATCTTATTAGTAGAAAGCCTAAAGTATAACTTGTTGAGTATTAGTTAGCTATGTGATAAAGGTTACGGTGTAAATTGTTTCCCACAAGTTGCATAATAAGCAAAAAAGGAATTGATGTATTATATCGAAATAGGGTAAATAACATATACATGCATGATGAAAATTTTGTTAAATTTTCAAATTTCTTTTGTCTCAAAAACTTACTGATGAATCATAGTTATGGCATAAGAGACTTTATCACGCAAGCATGAAAAACCTTAGGAAGATTATCCAGAAAGATTTGGTTAAAGGTATACCTAAACTAGACTTTATTAAGGATCACATATGTAATGCATGTCAATTAAGAAAATAAGTGAAGTACTCCTTTCATTCCATTAAGGATCTCAGAATTAGCAAATTGATGGAAATCATTCATATGGATCTTTTCGGACCAATTATCACTGTGAGTCTAAGAGGTAAAGTCTTTGGATTTGTAATAGTTAATGATTTTTTGAGATTCACTTGAGAATTAATTGAAAGGCCTGAGAATGAAAGTGTTATTGGAACTAAGTGGGTGTTCAAAATCAAAATAAATTATTCTAGTATTGTTATTAGAAATAAGACAAGATTGGTGGCTAAGGCGTATAATCAAATATAAGGGATTAATTTTAAAGAAACTTTTGCCCCTGTAGTCAGGCCTAAAGAAATTAGGGTTTTGTTAGCCTTTTCCTATTTTAAAGGTTTTAAATTATAATAAATGGATGTTAAGAGTGTATTTCTTAATGAGGTGATACAAAAAGATGTTTATGTTGAGCAACCTCTAGGTTTTGAAAATTTTAAATTCCCTAATCATGTGTTTAAATTGAAAAAGTTATTGCACGGACTAAAATAAGCACCTAGGGCTTAATATGTGAGGTTAAGAACTTTCTTATTAGAAATGTCATTTGTGAAAGGAAGTGTGGACAACACTCTCTTTTTGAAAAGGTTAGAAGATGATATACTCATTGTTCAAATATATGTTGATAATATCTTGTTTGGATTAACAAATAAAAATCTTTGTGATATTTTTTTAAAAATAATGAGTATTAAATTTGAAATGAGTTTGATGGGTGATTTGAGTTATTTTTTTTGTTTTAGCATAAATCAAAGTGAGGAAGAAACTTTTTTTCATTTGTCGAAGTATATTAAGGATAACCTCAAGAAATTTGAAATGGATAATGTTAAATCAGTGACTAACTAATGAGTTCCTTAGTGTAGTTAGATAAGGACTCTAAGGGAAAATCAATTAATCAAAAGAAATTTAGAGGAATAATTTGATCATTATTTTACTTAACTGCTAGTATACCAAATGTTATATTTAGTTTTTTTTTTTGTATGCTAGATTTTAATTTGATCCAAGGGAATCACATTTGACAACATTTAAAATAGTTCTAAGATACCTTTTGGGAACTCAAAACTTAGGGATTTTGTATCTAAAGCATAGCTTTTCTTTTAAAATTATTGGATATTCTAATTCATATTTTATAGGATGTAGGGTAGATCAGAAAAGTGCTTTTAAAACTTGTCAATTCATAGGAAACTCTTTAATTTATTGTTCTAGCATAAAATAGAATTCAATAGCCCTATTTACTACTAAAGTAGAATAAATTGTATTAGGTAGTTGTGTGGCACAGGTTCCTTAGTTAAAATAATAATTGATTGACTAAAGATTTTTAATTGGCACCATTCTAGTTTTTTTTGATAATACTAGTGACATATGCATTTCAAAGAATCATATTCAAGATTCTAAAATCAAGCATATTGGTATAAGGTGTTACTTCATTAAAGATTATGTAGCTAAGGAAGAAATTGAATTGCATCATGTTGCTACTGAGAATCAACTTACAAACATTTTCACAAAACCACTTGCTTTAGACATGTTTGGCACTTTAATAACTAGATTAGGTGTGATTGATTTTAGTGCTTAAATTAAAATTCTAAAAACTTGATTTATTGTGTAATTATGTGTTTGTTTATTTTCTTTATTTATTTGTTTTTGTTTAGTTTAGTTTTGTGTTTTTTGTTTTGTTTTTTTCTTTATTGGATGACATTTTGTTTGAAAAGGTTTTCTTTTTATCATGTCTTGTTTTAAGTGTTCTCTTCGTATTGTACAAAATTTTTTGTATTGTATGAATTATGTAGCATGTGTATGGTAGGTTTCTTAATTGACACACGAAACTAAATTTTTCATTAGATTTTGTAATGTGTGATGTCATCATCATATGTATGAACTATGTTATTTTGTATGTATGATTGGGGGCGAATTTCCAAGCGTTTAGTTATTTTTGTCAGATCGTAAGTACGAAATCGAATTTTGTCTATACGATCCAGTTATTAGTTTTTCATGTGGACAAACCTAACTATCATATAATGTTCTTTTATTTTTTTATCATCCCAAACAAATAGGTGTTTGTCTGTATGATCATTTGATCAAAATGTTTGTATGAAATAATGCCTCAAAAATAGAATTTTATGAAAAGCCATTTCTATTTGTATATACAAAATTTTTTATCCCATACAATTTTAGAATTATGCGTATGATCTACATTTTGTACCATACGATAAGTCATTTTTCCTTAAATAGAAGGGTCTTAGATAAGTTTCTTATTCACTTTCTCATTCATTTCCAAACCCTTCTCGAGTCCAAATCTTAGAAATGGCAAGCAATAACAAATGACCTCACACTTCTAAGGACTCGTCATCTAGATCTGGTAGGGATGACAATTTTCTTTCCAAGGAGAATGAGGAATCTTTTGATAGGTATTTTACTGCCAAAATAACCCCTTCCCGACTCCTGATTCAGAATGATATCAACGTTTATGTCATGCCCCTATTTTCCTCAACCCAGTTTTTATTCATCCTTACTTTGATTTATACATTCCACCATGAAACCTTTCAAATGTTCCATGCAAACATGAAGGTAAATCAAGGCCACTCTAAGATTTCCTCTTTCTTCTTTAAGCAGCATGTAGAGATCACTAAGGAAGATCAAGTCAACTTCCTTCACCTAAGAACCCAAGGAGTTAGAGTGCACACTTTAACCTCTAGAGCTGATTTTGACTAGTTAGAAATAAATCAAACTCTTAGAGGTGTTGCCCATGTTAGCCATGTGTCTCTTCTGTACACTCTCAACCAAAATGTCATGATCATTTAGCATGCTTTGAGAACCTCTATAATTCAAAAAGCTGGTGATCACATAAACTTGACTCCTCTTTTGTCCACTATCACTTGCTTGATTATGACTGAAAAATCTTTTGATAAAGCCCAACTTATCATGAATTATATTTACAATCTTTCTGATATTGGACTTTCTCACAATAAAAGGAAGAAAAATGTAACCTTAGGACATCTAGTTGTCTATATCTTAGAAAAAAATGGCAACATAATACATCCTGATCCACCCACTGAACTTCATATTTTCTTTACTGATGCATCTTTTCGGGCACTCTTTGGGTGGGATCAAAGTTCTGAGAGAGATGATTATGAGGAAGAAGGAGGAACCCCTGCTCCAGTACCTGTACCTATAGCAGGACCTGACCAAAATTTCTACCAAGTAATGGTCCAGTACTTTAACATAAAGGAAACTCATTTTGATCAATGCTTTGATCAAATTGAGAATCACCTAAATCAGCAGGATGCTAGATACAATGAGGACATGGGTTGGATCTAAGGGCAATTTGACTTTGTTAACATGAATGTAGCAACGATCAGTAGTTCTTTTCAATGTTCAACCAACCACCTCCTCTAGATCAAGGGCATTCTTATTATTAGTTGTACTTATTTGCTATAGTTGATGATGATTTTATGTATTTGTTGATGAAATATTTTTATGCGATTTTAGTAATTCCATGTGTTAGTGTATTCATATGTTGTTCTTGCATTTGGAATGGAATGGAAAAAGGTGCTTGTATGTGTTTTGGATGTTAAATTAAATGATGAAATGTTGTGTTGACGTGCATTAAAATGTTTACTTCTTGAAATATTTATTTTTCTTTAGACAAATCATTTGTTGTTGATCTCTTGAATATAATTATAAATTATTTTGGTCTACAAATTAATTTTCTTATAGAATTTAATCTTTTAAATTTTAAATTAAATTATGACTGGATGTATATTAGGAGTTCAATTTCATATTTATATCGACAAATATTATTTTTATATAATTATTACGAAATAGATGTCTTATTTATTTTCTTTTTCTTTTTTAATGTGTTTATTTTTGTTATTATTGGAATTTGATTTAATATTACTGATATTGGAAAGACTGAAAAAAGTAAAAAATAGAAAAGTAAATTAAAAAAAGATGCACAAAGCGTGCAAAAATTGAAAAGATGTGTATTGTTCACAAACTAAAAAGGGGCACAAAATTAGCCCAAGTAGAAAAGATGCATAAAATGTATCATAAATAATTAAAAAGATGTGCAATGTCACCAATTGAAAAATTCATATTGTTCTTTCTATTTATCATTATATCTCTAATCTAAATGCATATAATCGACAATAATCTTCACTATTGAATTAGAAATTAATTAATCTTTATTTTATTATCTTTGCAATAATCTTTTTTATTTAATTTATCTAGAATGAACAGTGAACTTAGTTAACTTTTCTTATCTTAGTTTTTCTTTGATTTAAAATTAAAATTTTTCTTTTTAGAAATAGGAAGTTACTCTTGTATTTGCAAATAGTTTAAAATTTTCTTCTTTATCAACTATTTTGATTTATCTATAGAAACTTTATTTTAAGATGTACTTCCCTTTTTATTGTTGTCAAAAGGGGGAGTCATTAGTTATTGTTTGATTTCTTTGATTAATTATTTGATGTATTGTTTGATTGATGTTTGTTATGATTTTTGTGATGTGTATGAAGTGTTTTTGAAGTGTGGGATGTGTGTGTATGATTGTGTTAGAGTGATGTTTATATTTTTGTTGTTTTAGTTTTAGTTCTTGTATTTTCTGATTTTCATTGGATTCTCTTATTTTAAATTAGTCATTCATTTAGGAGGAGCTAAGAAGAAAATTTGCTTTAATTTTAACTCAAATAATAATTATTTTTCATCATAAAAAGGGAGAGATTGTTACAACTTAGTTTTCAAAACTATATTGTTATATCATGTGAATTTTTTATGATACCAAAATCTTAATGTGTTGATTACTATTTCTCCTATCATATATTGGAAAAGTCTTATTTGTATTATTTGTGTGTACTAATATTTCATGGAAATCATACTCCAGACTATTGAAGACTTCAAGACAAATTAGACTATAGTTTATTGTAATTGAAGTTTGTAGTTTTTCTATTTTTCTTAAGTCTGAAAGAGTGTGATTGTAATTTGGTAACCATGCACACACACACATTAGGGGAGATTCAAAACTTGTATTTTTAAAACTAATCGTACTGTACAATTCTAAAATTACACGGGATGATTTGATCTGAGAGTTCCTCTATGCGGCAGTTAATTGAATCATGCCTTAAAATTTTTCAATTGGACTGTTTGTATTGTACAAAGTTATATTCATACAAACGACATTTAGAATACCAAATGGCTTCATGCCAGTTCATCCGAAACAAACTCACCATTTTCTGAACTGATCGTACTATATAAAATAAATTTCATACATATAACATCCAGAATATGAAATGGGTGCATACAAGTTCGTTCATATGAATAGGTAATTTTTTTGAACTATTCATATTATACAAAATTGGGTTCGTACAGACGAGATCCAGAGTATGAAATGGACTCATCCATTTTTGTACCAAATGAAGCATGATTTGGTTAACATGGTCGTACTGTATGAAATGAAGTTCACACAGCCAACTAGAGTATGAAATGTATTCATACAAAATTATACTTGACAAACTTATTCATTTATAAATTATTTGTACAGTACAATGTCAGTTCATATATACGACTATTAGAGTACAAAAAAATGTTACAGATCTATGGTTTATGATTTTGATGATAGCAAACATTCCTTATTTCTCTGCGAATGCTTTATGTGCTAACGTTTCAGGTCCACACGATCAGACTGTAATCTGGAACCAGCTCAAGATTGGGTAGACTAGGTCTATGTCAGTTTGTAATCTTTTTTCTTTCTTGAGTCTGTTGTATTTGGCGTGGAATCTGATGATTTGTAACTTGGAAGATTTTCTATTGTGCCCTAAAAGATTTCTATTTTTGGTAACATCGTCCGGGACGATATTTATATCGTCCTGGACGATCTGACAAAAGTAGAAATCCTAATTAGGGCATTCTCATTAAAGCAGCCGTCTTTTTGCAAAACACATCGTCCGGGACGATTTTGTATCGGCCAGGACGATCGGCTCAATTCAGCAAGAATCTGCCGCCATATCTACTTAGGAAAATCTTATTTTTGGATATCGTCCTGGGTATCGGCCTGGACTATAAAATATCGGCCTGGCCGATCCAGGTCAATTTTTCCAAAATTTCTCAGGCAGTTTTGGAAAGCAATTAATGGGAATTTCGTCCAGGCCGATCGCAAGATCGTCCGGGACGATTAGACATCGTCCAGCTTCATTTCAGGGCGATATTCAGGACGATTTTCCTCATATTTGTGCTAATCGGCCAGGACGATTTGGATATCGGCCAGGACGATAATGGCGGCAAATTGCATTAATGAGCTCGTTTTGAGAGCCTCTATTTAAGCTATGGCAAGGCACTTTGTAAGTGTCTTTGGCAGCCATTGTAGCTTCGTTCTTGTGGGGGGAAACTTGAAGAGAAAGCTTGAAAGGGAGTGAGGAAAGGGTGGAGTTTGAGAGAGGGAGAAGATCCTGTGAGGGGGGACTCAAGGGAGTGTGGAGGGGGATCCACACGGTTGCTCCGGCAAGCTCGCACCTGAATACCGTCGGATTCAAGGCTTGTCTCGAGGTAAGTTCACCAAAGAAGAAGTCTCTTTGGTGTCAAAGGACCCGGCGACTCCGCCGCACCGGGGAAGGTGGAAGTGATTTTGTAAGGGCTTCTCCGCCTAGCCGTGGGGGCTAAAGGAGAGACACTTTTTGTAGTGCAATACTTGGAGGGTGCCTCCAAGGAGTGGACGTAGGTCAAGGTTTGACCGAACCACTATAAATCCGGTGTGTTCTTTTCTTATTATCGCTTCCGCATTTATTTTAATTTCCGCACTTTGATTGTGGTGATTTGGATTGTGTTTTGGTTTTAAAGTTTTCCAATTCACCTCTCTCTTTAATTAGCTTGGGATTAAGTTCAAGAGGGCCTAACATCCCCATCGAACTTTCAAGTGGTATCAGAGCGATTTTCATAAAATAAGTTTTTAAAAGCTTTTGAATTTTGATCCATGGCTAATTTTTCAAATTGTAATGTTGCGGAAGGATATTCAATCATCAGACCTCCTTTATTTGAAAATATGTCATTTGATTTTTGGAAAACTCGCATGTCTATTTTCTTGCAATCGATTGATTTTCGCATGTGGCATATGATTTTAATTGGTTATTCATCACCGTCGCGAATTGTTAATGGAGTTAAAATTGATATTCCTTTTAATCAGTGGAGTAGGGAAGAACGAGTAAATGCTCAATTGAATGCAAAGTCTTTAAATTGCTTTTTCTGTGCTTTAAATTCTGATGATTTTATGTTAGTATCCATGTGCACTACCGGTAAGGAAATTTGGGATAAATTGCATATCGTATACGAAGGATCTAGTGAAATCAAGCAATCAAAGTTGAATTTCGTAATGCATGATTTTGAATTATTTTCCATGAAACCTTATGAAACAATTTTAGACATGTATACAAGGTTTATTCAAATTACTACATCATTGCATGCTTTAGGAAAAGAGTTTTCAAATTTTGAAAAAGTTAACAAAATTCTTCGATGTTTATTGGATAAATTCGATGCTAAAGTAGTTGCTATATGTGAATCTAAAGATTTGAATGCGTATTCTATTGATAATTTAATTGGCTCACTAATTGCCTACGAGCAAGGATTGGGTCAAAGACTTTTGGATACAGGTGAAACGATCGTTTTAAAAGCTGAAGATACGGAAAGAGGACGTTTACTTGGTGACGATAACAATGAATTGTCATGCAAATTACAAAACTCACCAAGGCATAAGCAAAAGTTGAAAAGAGGTAAAGATGGTAAGAATGTCCATAGTTCTTCTGACGTTGTTTGCTTTCAATGCAGGAAGCCTGGACATATGAAAAAAGAGTGCCCTAATTTAAGAATTCTTCCTACAAAAGAAAAGGGCAAGGCAAAACAAACTTTGAACTGGGGAAATAATGAAAGGCAAAAAATCTCATGGGCAGATCTGGTCTCTGAAGCATCGGACCAGGAGAGAGATAATGGTTAAGAGCCTTTCGTGGTTTTTGTGTTGTGTTTTTGTGTTTTTCATTTTTTTTGTGTTTTTTAGTTTTGTTTATTTTTTTTTTTTTTTTTTTTTTTTTTTTTTTTTTGAAATTTTTTTTCCTTTCGTTGAAGTTTTTTTTTCTAATCAACACACACACTCACTTTTCTAAAAATGAAAAATCTACTTCCTGTTTTTCTTGAAATCTTTGGTAGATTTTTTTTTGACTTCTCTAATACAGTCGAAGGAAGGAAACTCATTATTTTTTTTCAAATCCTTGTTTTCTAAAAGAGGTTATCCTACTTTTGATTTAAAATCTTTTTCATCTTTTAAATTGGTTTTTGAAACAATTTTTTTTATCTCCCTACGTTTTATTTATCGCATAGGAATCATTTGCAAAGCTTTTGAATCTAACTCATAATTTTCTAAATCAAGAAATTCGATTTGTCACTAAGATGGGTTTTCCTTTGTTCTTAAGATTTAAGAAAGGAAGCATATTAAAAAAAAAAATTTGGCCAATGATGCCAAAAATAAAAGATGCGCAAAGTCGCCAAATTGAAAATATAGAATACACAAAGTGTATTAAAAGATGCGCAGTGCGCCAACCAATTGTCAAGAGGCATAAAATGAGCCCACAAAGTTAATGCTTACCATTCTTGTATTTCTTAAAAAACTCAAGAAAACCCTTGATACTTTCGATACTTGAGTTTGAATATCTTGATTCTTGATTCAAAAATTCGTGCATTGATCTTCTATTAGATGTATTTTATGGAAGGAGTTTTTGAAAAATCATTGTTTCTTTTTCTAATTTATTCTTTGATCTAGATATTGAATTAAAAAGTTTTTGAGCCTTTTTTAAAGAATGAGTTTGGATTATCAAATTATGAATTTCTAACCTTTTTCTGGGCTATGCGTTGTCAATCCAATTCTACTAAGTTTTTGATTAAAACTAAGAGGTAACTTTCTCATTTTAAGAATATTTGTTTTTTCACTAGATCAGAACACGTTTTTTTGTCTTTTATTTTATTTTTTTGTTTGTGCCTCCTCTCTTTTTGATAATGTCAAAGGGGGAGAACGTATTGTTGAATTTTTGTACTGTTATCGTGTTTTGTATCTTATTTTCAAAAAATTAAAAACAACAAAAATATTTTTATCTCCCCTATTTTTTAAAAGGTTTTTAGTAAGGGGGAGATTAGGAGAAAATAGTCTTTTTTGAAAATTCAAATTGAAATGTTTTGCCATCATCAAAAAGGGGGAGATTGTTACAGATCTATGGTTTATGATTTTGATGATAGCAAACATTCCTTATTTCTCTGCGAATGCTTTATGTGCTAACGTTTCAGGTCCACACGATCAGACTGTAATCTGGAACCAGCTCAAGATTGGGTAGACTAGGTCTATGTCAGTTTGTAATCTTTTTTCTTTCTTGAGTCTGTTGTATTTGGCGTGGAATCTGATGATTTGTAACTTGGAAGATTTTCTATTGTGCCCTAAAAGATTTCTATTTTTGGTAACATCGTCCGGGACGATATTTATATCGTCCTGGACGATCTGACAAAAGTAGAAATCCTAATTAGGGCATTCTCATTAAAGCAGCCGTCTTTTTGCAAAACACATCGTCCGGGACGATTTTGTATCGGCCAGGACGATCGGCTCAATTCAGCAAGAATCTGCCGCCATATCTACTTAGGA
Source organism: Dendrobium nobile (assembly GCA_022539455.1). Classification (NCBI taxonomy): domain Eukaryota; kingdom Viridiplantae; phylum Streptophyta; class Magnoliopsida; order Asparagales; family Orchidaceae; genus Dendrobium; species Dendrobium nobile. The sequence continues at coordinate 11,242,985 of CM039732.1, read as the reverse complement.
AAATCTTATTTTTGGATATCGTCCTAGGTATCGGCCTGGACTATAAAATATCGGCCTGGCCGATCCAGGTCAATTTTTCCAAAATTTCTCAGGCAGTTTTGGAAAGCAATTAATGGGAATTTCGTCCAGGCCGATCGCAAGATCGTCCGGGACGATTAGACATCGTCCAGCTTCATTTCAGGGCGATATTCAGGACGATTTTCCTCATATTTGTGCTAATCGGCCAGGACGATTTGGATATCGGCCAGGACGATAATGGCGGCAAATTGCATTAATGAGCTCGTTTTGAGAGCCTCTATTTAAGCTATGGCAAGGCACTTTGTAAGTGTCTTTGGCAGCCATTGTAGCTTCGTTCTTGTGGGGGGAAACTTGAAGAGAAAGCTTGAAAGGGAGTGAGGAAAGGGTGGAGTTTGAGAGAGGGAGAAGATCCTGTGAGGGGGGACTCAAGGGAGTGTGGAGGGGGATCCACACGGTTGCTCCGGCAAGCTCGCACCTGAATACCGTCGGATTCAAGGCTTGTCTCGAGGTAAGTTCACCAAAGAAGAAGTCTCTTTGGTGTCAAAGGACCCGGCGACTCCGCCGCACCGGGGAAGGTGGAAGTGATTTTGTAAGGGCTTCTCCGCCTAGCCGTGGGGGCTAAAGGAGAGACACTTTTTGTAGTGCAATACTTGGAGGGTGCCTCCAAGGAGTGGACGTAGGTCAAGGTTTGACCGAACCACTATAAATCCGGTGTGTTCTTTTCTTATTATCGCTTCCGCATTTATTTTAATTTCCGCACTTTGATTGTGGTGATTTGGATTGTGTTTTGGTTTTAAAGTTTTCCAATTCACCTCTCTCTTTAATTAGCTTGGGATTAAGTTCAAGAGGGCCTAACATCCCCATCGAACTTTCAAAAAAGGTTTGTCTAGGTTCGTACCAAGATTTTTGAACTATTCATATGTACGAACTACGATCGTACTATATGATCCAAGACAGCCAAATTGAAATTTTTAGTTTTATGGATGGTTTTCTTGTCCTTTCTATATAAGTTCCAACAACTGACTGCCCAAGAACTCCTATGAATTTCTTTTGAGAGTGAACTTGAAGAGTGTTTGGAAGAGTGTCTTGGGATTAGAGAGTGAGAGATTTCTTAAGAGGAATTTACGAGGGGATTCACAAAGTTTCCCAACAGTGAGGATCTCTACTTGTTATTTAAAGTTCTTCCCTACTTTCTTGAAAACTCTTGGAAGAAGATTTTCAAAGGAAGCCTGTGCATACAAGGGGCATACATATGGTGGCTATAGCTTCCATCAAATACCCAAAAGTCTTTATATATCCAACAAGTAACTGCCCTTAAAGCTGATCTAGAGAGGGTCAAGAAAGTACAAACTAACTAGCATATACATATGTAGCATCAGATGGTGATGCAGATGTAGCAAACACAATTGTTATAGGAAATGTAAAGATGATAGAGCAGTTCAATGGGAAGATTACAGCATCAGCAGGGGAGGAGACATATTCTGAGTAAATGTTATTTATTTTATTTTAGACTACTACAATTATGTGTTTTTGGATATATGTAATTTTTTATTTTTTGGACATCTATACTTATTTATCATTAGATATTTGTTCATGATATTCTTCTTATTAGTATTATTATTTATAGGTTTATGTTCAATATTTCATGATGTTCTTAATTGGAGATGGATGTTTGAATGTATAAAGTATTAGATCTTGTATATGCATGCTATATTATAGAAATCAACTTCAAAAGTAACAAGCTTATTTTTGAAAGTTTGTTAGAAATGTTAAGCCCTTATGAACTAGCCCAAAGCTAACTAAGAGGGGGGGTGAATTGGTATTTTAAAAATTATCTCAATCAAAAATACAATCTTAAACAAAACCAAGATTCACCGCAAGAAAATTAAATGCAGAAAAATAGTAAGAAGAAACACATAGAGATTTATAGTGGTTTAGTCAACTTGACCTACGTCCACTCCCCAAAGCCTCTCCTCTAGGTATTACACTAAACTCAATGACTCTCCTTTTGCTCCCACATCAAGGCAGAGAAGTCTTTACAAATCTCATTTCCACCGACACCAGTCAGGCAGAGAACCCAACTCCTTTTATTTCCTCCAGAAGCAGGCAGAGAACCTGACTCCTTTTACTACCTCCTAAAGAAGGATGAGAATCTCAATCAATTGTTGAAGTAGATCTCTCTAGAACCACTAAGGAATAAGGGAAGATGACCGAAGAAGATGACTCATATCCTAGCTTGGAGCAACCTTCGTGAAACCCCTCACAAACTCCCCCTCACAAGATCCTCTCTCTCTTTCCCTTACTCCCCCTCTCCTCTTGGCTCTCTCAGTTTAAGACAACAGTAAAAGATATAATCTTGGATAAATAAGAGGTCTTATATAGAAGAGCTTCTAATTTGCTCTTAATTGTAACAAACCGACATAATCGTCTAGGATGATATTCTGATCATCTTGTACGATTAGTTTAAATCATTAAGTATCATCCAAAATATCGCCCTGAATACATGTCTGGATGATGGAAAGTAAACTGATCATCCTGGACGATTTCACAATCATTCTAGATAATGAGTTCAAAATGATAAATATCATCCAGCACTTCGCCCTATTTTCATGTCTGGATAATAAAAATATTATTAATCGTCCAATCTGATTTGGGATCATCCTAGATGATTAGTGCAAAAATAATACACATCATCTAGAACATCATTCTGGTCATCCAGGAAGAAACTAAGGTTTATTTAACTGATCCTCTGGGATAATCCTACGATCGTCTAGGATGATATGATCGTACAATCAAACCCTAATTGCTTTTCTTAATTATCATACTAATTCAGGCATAATTGCACTACATCATCCAGGATGATGTCCTAGATGATGTCCAAAAATAAAACATGCCTAAATAAATCTAGCAGCTGATTCTTTCTAATATGAGCCTATCATCCCGGATGACGCTAATATCATCCAAGATGATTTGCTTAATTGCAGCTTCCTTAACCAGGATATCATAATTAGGGATTTTATTTTTAATTGATCATCCTTGATGATGTGATCAAAAAAACTCTAAAAAATATATGGAATTTCTCCCCTAAGTGTGTGTATACAAGGTTACTTGACATCAGGACCTACATCGATATAATTGACTCAAGAAATGCTAAAAGACACTTATCATACATTACAAATTGACTTAGTCCTAATCTAACAAATCTTGATCTTATTTGATTTGTAATTTGATATTGTGAACTTGAAGCGTTAGAAGGCAAGATAGACGTAGAAAAAATAGAAGTGTCAAAATAGTTTGTTGTCATCAAAATTATAATTCATGAATCCAGATTTGTAACAATCTCCCCCTTTTTTATGATAGAAAATAATCAAAACTAAATAAAATGCATACATAAGTAAAATAGTATGATAAAGCAATTCAAATACTACCCATTACTCCCCCTTTTGACATCATAAAAAGGAGGAGGAAACCAGAAAATAAAAGCAGAATAGAAGACAATAAAATAAAAATGAAAAAAATAAGAAATAACAAAAGCAAAGTTTTTTTTTTTAATCAAAGCATGAATATGATAAATTCTTCATGTGTTTGAATTAAAAATTTGTAAGAATCAATGAGTTAACATCGTTGAAATCTGAAAAAAAAAAGTAGAATAGCCTATCCTGTTAGTTCTAGCTTGGACTTCTCTCAGGGCAAATCGTCTTTTGAAAATAAAGATATAACTCAGAAAAACTAATTGGATAAGAAAAAGAGGTCCATTCAAAACTTTGTTCCAGAAAAATAACTTATAGAATAATATACCAAAGTAATTAGTCATAATCATGAAATTTGAAATTAAACCTTTGAAAATAACAAGTGACACATGAATTCTTCTAAGATTTAACATTTTAAGGAAAATGAAACTTTCCTTTTTTTGGGCTCATTTTATGCCTCTTGTCAATTATTTGGCACACTTTGCACATCTTTTGATTTTTTGATACACTTTGTGTATCTTTCATTTTCTTTTTTTTTTTTTTGCGGTCATTGCTCATCTTTTAAATTTTCTTCTTTTTGGGCTCATTTTATGCCCTTGACATTTTTTGCAAGCTAGATCCCTTTCAAAACTCTTAAATACTCTCGATTATGAGTATATCTTTTAGATATTAGAGAATAAAAACACACTATCTAACATAAGGAAGAATAAACCACAAAATAGAATCAAATTTATAAGATAAATACAATGACAAGATTACGAAAATTTGAAAGTAAAATAAAGACTTTGAACACTATATATATAATATAGATTATTATAGCAAGATAAAAAATATCTCAATCGCAAAGTCCAGTTATTAATTTGAGATAGACTTTTATTAAGAGAAGAAAATTACACTATTAAAAGAAGTTAGAGGAAGGAAAACAATCAACGGTGTTTCTCTCTTTAACTAATTTAGAGATGTCAAACATTGACTAGAAATTTTAAAAAACAAAAATAAGATTTAAAATATCATTTCAGTAGTGACCACAAAGAAAAAATAAGAAAAAAAACTAAAACAACAGAAATAATAAAAAAATAGGAAAAAATAATAGCAAGTAAAAAATAAAACAAATAAAAGAGTAGAAAAACAACAACAAGCAATAAAATATAAAATTCAAAATTTAGTAAACATCAAGTTCATGTATTTATATCAATCATATCCAATCTGGTCCTTAAGATGTTGAAAGTGTCAAAGGCCAGTGGTTTAGTAAAAATATCAGCCAGTTGATTCTCAGTTGTCACATGGTATAACTCAATGTCTCCTTTAGTCACATGGTTTCTAATAAATTGATGCCTTATGTCAATGTGTTTGGTCCTTAAATGTTAGATATGATTCTTAGAGATGAAGATGGCACTAATGTTGTCACAAAGGATTATAATTGTGCATACATGTAATCCTAAATCCAAAATTTGTTCCTTCAACTAAAGGACTTGAGCCACACAACTTTCTAAGATAATGTACTCAGCTTCTGCAGTAGAAAGTGCAATAGAGTTTCTTTTTCTACTGAACTAAGAGACTAAAGACTGTCCTATAAATTGGCAAGTCACAGAAGTGCTCTTTCTATCCACCCAACTTTCTACAAAACTAAAATCAAAATATCCAATTATCTCAAAAGAAAGGCTATGCCTCGGATACCATATTCCTAAGTTTTGGGTCCCTAAGACATATATAAAGATTCTCTTAACTGTAATCAGGTGGGATTCTTTAGGATCAGCTTGAACTCTAGCATAGAGACAAACACTAAACATTATATCAAGTCGGCTCGCAGTCAGGGAAAGTAAAGATTCAATCGTCCCTCTATACTTCTTTTGATCAACAAATTTTTCATTTGGGTACTTATCCAACTGAACACTAGAGGTCATGGGAGTATTTATTGGCTTGACTTTATCCATTTCATATTTCTTTAAGAAGTCCTTTATATACTTGGATTGATTTAGAAAGGTTTCATTATCCAATTATCTTATGCTAAACCCAAAAAGTAGGACAACTCTCTAATCATACTCATCTCAAATTCTTTACTCATTATTTTAGAACAGTCATCACATAACCTTTTATAATAAGATCCAAAAAGTATATTATCAACATAAATCTAAATAATGAGTATCATATCTCCTATTTTCCTCAAAAAAGGGTGGTGTCTATGCTCCCCTTAACAAACTCCCTCTCTAGTGAGAATGTGATAAGCCTCTCATACCAAGCTCTGGGTGCCTTTTTTAGTCCATATAAGACCTTTTTTAATTTATAAACATGATTTGGAAATTGAGAACTCTCAAAACCTAAGGGTTGCTCTACAATTGCATCCTCTTTTGTTATCCCATTTAAAAATGCACTCTTGTCGTCCATTGGAAAAGCTTAAATCCCTTATATTAGGCAAAGGCTAGTAGCACTCTAATGGCTTCAAATCTAGCTACAAGGGAAAAGGTCTCCTTAAAATTAATCCCTTCTATTTGGTTATACCCCTTAGCCACCAATCTCGCCTTATTGCTAACCACCACACCAGAATCATTCATTTTATTCTTAAAGATCCATTAGGTTCCTTTTATACTTTGTCTTTTTGGTCTTTCTACAAGCTCCCAAACATCATTCCTAACAAATTGATTTAATTCCTCTTGCATGGCTAAGATCCAAAACTCATCAAATAGGGTTTGGTTGATGTAGGTGGATTCAGTCACTGAGATAAAATAAGAGTGTTTCACTTCCTTCCAAAGTCCTTGCCTAGTTCTAACACCTTTAGAAGGGTCTCCTAAGATCACTTTTAAGATGACTCGAAGAATATCTTTAATCTCTAGGAAAAGTGTGTGTAGGTTCTACCCTTTCCTCTAGATTTACATTTTCTACTCCTTGGATAATCTCACCTACTCCTTTAGTGTTTTGGGGCTCTATCCTCTTTTTCAAATTTTTAACTCCTTGGATAATCTCTTCAACTTCATCTTCATCCTCAACTCTAGACTTCATAGGATCAGATTCATCAAACACTACATGAGTAGTCTCCTCCACCACCAATGTCCTCATATTAAACACCCTAAAGGATTTCCCCATACTTGAATATCCTAAAAACACGCTTTCATCAGATTTAGGGTCAAATTTTTCTAAGTGTGACTACCCATTACTAAGAATGAAAACCTTACAGCCAAAAGCATGGATATGGGAAAGGTTGGGTGTCCTGCCCTTGAGAATCTCATAGGGTGTCTTATCTAGTTTGGCTCAAAGATTCACCCTGTTCAACACATAACAAGTTGTATTTATCGCTTTAGCCCAAGAGTATTTTGGAAGTGAATACTCAACAAGCATGGCTCTAATGGCCTCAACTAAGGTCTTATTCTTCCTTTCAGTTACCCCGTTCTACTAAGGGGTCCTAGGAGCTGAGATGTTGTGACTAATCCCTTTATCCTCATAAAAGTCTCCAAATCTCTCATTTTCAAATTATCCATCATGGTCACTATGGATGGTCAAGATCTCATAACCTAGCTTTTTCTAAATCCAGGTGAAGAAGGACCTAAACTTGTTAAAAGACTCACTCTTATGTGATAAAATTTTAATCCAAGTAAATCTCGAGTAATCATCGACAATCACAAATCCATGGACTTTTCCCCCTAAGTTGATAGTGCTAATGGGTCAAAACAAATCCATGTGAAGGACTTCTAAAGGTCTAGAGGTACTAATATCCTTAATGGAATGGAAAGAGGATTAGACTTTCTTCTCTAGTTGGCAGGCATCACACAGGTGATCTTTGCTGAACTTAAGCTTGGGGACACCTCTAACTAGGTCTTTTTGGGTCACACTTCTAAGGATTTTCATACTAGCATGACATAACCTCCTGTGCCACAACTTTGACTCATCAGTAATATTTTTTAAGCAAAATGAAGTAGCACATTTAATGTTATTTAAATCAAGCATGTAAATGTTATTGATCTACTTTCACTGTAAAATAGTGTTATTATTTAAGCTAATAATGCTTATATTTGCCAAAACATTTATGATGAAGCCCTTATCGCACAGCTGACTGATGTTTGGTAAGTTATGTTTCAGTTTATCTACAAGCTCAACATTTTTCAATCAAAAGATTTTTGAAGATTCCGATTATACTTGCACCCACCACTTTCCTAGTTATGTTGTCTCCAAGACTGACCTTGCCTCCTGCCCTGGCCTCTAGAGAAACAAATTGGTTGGCATCTTCAGTCATGTGTCATGAGCATCTGATGTTCAGGTACCACATGCTCTCATGAGTCCTTCTGTGAGAGCAAGCCTACAAAATCTTCAAACACTAGATTTAGGAACACAAATAGGTTTGGGTCCCTTTTTATGGAAAGAAGAATATAATGGATGTGTATTATGGTGTGAATCATGCAATTTGAGTTTCCACACCCAATATGTACTACGGTGAACAGTGAAACTATGTGAAATGTCCTAACATGCCACATGAAAATATCTAACACCATGAAAAGGCTTTATTAATCTACTTGATTGGTGATTATTCTTAAAGTTATGTGATGCATGCAATATTGAATTATCATTTTCAAATGTTTTGAATTTTTCTAATTTCTTAAACTCCTTTTCTAACTCAACATGAGATGACTTCAAGGAATCATGTGCATTCAATAATTCAATATGCTTTTTATTTAATGCATCAAACTCATCAAGTAATGACATATGATTGCTATCAATTATAGAGTGATCTTTAAGTAAAATTTTATGCTCTTTTTTATAAATTTAAAAACTCCAATTTCAAACTACCATGATATTTCTTAAGTTTCCTATATGATGCATAAATTTATTCAGAAACTTCAACTAATTATTCTTAGGTTAGTTCACATACCTCTTCTTGGTTAGACTAACCAAGATGATTGCTCGCCATTAAGCACAAGTTTGTAGTCTCCTCTTTAGCTTCAGTCTCAAAGGAATTAGATGTAGAATCCGCCCATAATGCCTTTTGAAACCGCATCTTATCCTTGTCCTTTCTGAACTTGGATTTCTCCTCACCCTTCTCTATGCTTGGTTGAATCTTAAGTGTAGGACAATTAGCTTTTACGTGTCCCAATTTCCTGTATTCAAAACAAATCATATCATTATAACTTTTAAAATTTTTGCTACACTTATCTTTATTCCACTTATGATGGTGCTTTTGCTTCTTCATTAGAGAGTTTTGAATTGCCTCATAATTAAGACAACATCATCACTTTCAAACCCAGAAAAATTAGTGTCCATGTCATTGGCTTTCAGTGCCATAGTTTTCTCCTTCTTTTTCTCACCTACAACAAGTTGTCTTTGGTTCACTCCTTGCTCGTAAGCAATGAGTGATACAAGTAAGTTAAGAATAGAATAAGTATTCAAATATTTAGATTTAGTTATTGCAATAATCTTAGCATCAAAGGAAGAAACCAAGCATCTCAAAATTGTATTCACTTTTTCATAGTTAGTTAGCTCTCTTCCTAAGGCATGCAATGAGTTCATAATTTGAGTAAGCCTAGTATACATATTAGAAATCGATTCAGTAGGTTTCATATGAAAAAGTTCGTAGTCATGCAATAAAATATTCAACCTAGATTTCTTAACTTCATTTATTCATTTATAAATAATACACAATCTATCCTAAATTTCTTTCGCAGTAGCACAAGTTGAAACTCGCATATAATCTTCCGATTTCAAAGAAAAGAAAAAATAGTTCAAGCATTTTACATTAAGTTGTGCTAAATCCCTATCATCTAATGTCCATTCAGTAAAAGAAAGTTCAACTTTAATGCCTTTAATTTCACGAGACAGTGGTGAATAACCTTCTTTAACAAGCATCCACATGTGATAGTCAATCGATTGCAAAAATGTAGACATGCAAGTTTTCCAAAAATCAAAAGGAATATTATCAAACAAAGGTGGTCAAGTAGAACAATACCCTTCCGCAGTATTGTTATTACTAGAGTTAACCATGAATCAAAATTAAAAAGTTTTCAAAAACTCTATTTTATGAATCTTGCTCTAATACCACCTGAAAGTTTATTAGGGATGTTAAGCCCTTATGAAATAGCCCAAAGCTAACCAAGAGGGGGTGAATTGGTATTTTAAAAAGTATCTCAATGAAAATTATAATCTTAAATCAAATCAAAATTCACAACAAGAAAATCAAAGTGCAGAAATTAAATACAGAAAAATAGTAAGAAGAAACGCACAAAGATTTATAGTGGTTCAGTCAACTTGACCTACGTCCACTCCCTAGAGCCTCTCCTTTGCGTGTTGCACTAAACTCAGTGACTCTCCTTTTGCTCCCACAATAAGGTGGAGAAGCCTTTATAAATCTCCTTTTCACCGACACCAATGAGACAGAGAACCCAACTCCTTTTGCTTCCTCCTAAAGTAGGTAGAGAACCCGACTCATTTCGCTTCCTCCAGAAACATGTAGAGAACCTCAATTAATTGCTGAAGTAGACCTCTCTAGAATCACTAAGGAATAAGGGACGATGACTGGAGATGACAAATCAGATCCTTGCTTGGAGCAACCTTTATGAAACCCCTCATAAACTCTCCCTCATAAGATCCTCTCTCTCCCCCTTACTCTCCCTCTCATCTTAGCTCTCTCAGGTCAAGTTAGCATTAAAAGATACAATCATAGGTAAACAAGAGGTCCTATATAGGAGAGCTTCAAGTTTATTCTTAATTGTAACAAACTGACAAAATTGTCCAGGATGATATTCTGATCGTCCTATACGATTAGTTTAAATCATTGAGTATCATCCAGAACATCGCTCTGAATGTATGTCTGGATGATGGAAAAGTAAACTAATTGTCCTGGATGATTAGTTCAAAATGATAAATATCATCCATCACATCGCTCTATTTGCATAACTGGATGATGGAAATATAACTGATCGTCTAGGATAATTTGGGATCGTCCCAAATGATTAGTGCAAAAATAGTTAATACACATCATCCAGAACATCGTTCTGGTCGTATAGGAAGAAACTAAGGTTTGTTTAATTGATCATCCCAAACAATCATGTGATCATTCAAGATGATATGATTATACAATCAATCCTTAATTTCTTTTCTTAATTATCACACTAATTTAGACATAATTACACTGCATCATCCAAGATGATGTCCTGGATGATGTCAAAAAATAAAATATTCTTAAACAGATCTAGGAGCTGATTCTTTTTTATTTGAGCCTATTATCTCGTACGATGTTAATATCGTCTAGGATGATTTGCTTAATTATGGATGCCTTAACCAGGATGCCCTAATTAGGGTTTTTATTCTTAATTGATCGTTCATGACTATTTGGGATTGTCTAGGAAGATTTAGGATCGTCCATGATGATTTGTGATCATCCCAGAAGATGTGATCAAAAAAGAAAACTCTAAAAACAGAAAGAATTTCTCCCCCAAGTGTGTGTGTGTGTGAGGTTACTTAGCATCAGGACCCACATCAATACAATTGACTCAAGAAAAGGTAAAAGACACTTATCATACATTACAAACTAACTTAGTCTTAATATATCAAATCTTGAGCTGGTTTAATTTATAATTTTATATTACGGACCTGAAGCGTTAGTAGGCAAAATAGCTATAAAAAAATAGAAGTGTCATAACAGTTTATTGTCATCAAAATTATAATTCATGAATCCAGATTCATAATAATTATTCCCTTTTCTATGATGGAAAATAATCAAAAATAAATAAAATACAAACATAAGTAAATCAGTACGAGAAAGCAACTCAAATGCTACCCATTACTCCCCCTTTTGATATCATAAAAAGGAGGAAACCAGAAAATAAAAGCTGAACATAAGACAATAAAATAAAAATGAAAAAGATAAGAAGAATGAAAGCAAAGTTTTTTTTTTAATCAAAGCATGAATATGATAAATTCTTCATGTGATTGAATTAAAAATTTGTAAGAATCAATGAGTTAACATCGTTGAAATCAAAAAAAAAGGAAGAATAGCCTATCCTGTTAGTCCTAGCTTGGACTTCTCTCAGGGCAAATCATCGTTTAAAAATAAAGATATAACTCAGAAAAACCAAATGGATAAGAAAAAGAGATCCGTTCAAAATTTGGTTCCATAAAAAAATCTTATAGAATAATATACCAAAGTAATTAGTCACAATCATGAAATTTGAAATTAGACCTTTGAAAATATCAAGTGACACATGAATTCTTCTAAGATTTAAAGGTTTTAAAGAAAATGAAACTTTCCTTTTTGTGGGCTCATTTTATGCCTCTTGTCAATTATTTGGCGCACTTTGCACAATCAATTTTTTTGTGGTCATTGCGCATCTTTTAAATTTTTTTCTTTTTGGGCTCATTTTATGCCCTTGACATTTTTTGCAAGCTAGATCCCTTTCAAAACTCTTAAATACTCTCAATTATGAGTATATCTTTCAGATATTAGAGAATAAAAGCTCACTCTCTAATATAAGAAAGAATAAATCACAAAATATAATCAAATTTATATGATAAATGCAATGACAAGATTACGAAAATTTGAAAGTAAAATAAAGTCTTTGAACACTATATATATAAGATAGATTATTATAGCAAGATAAAAAAAATCTTAATCGTAAAGTCTAGTTGTTAATTTGAGATAGACTTTTATTAAGAAAATAAAATTACACTATTAAAAAAAGTTAGAGGAAGGAAAACAATCAACGGTGTTTATCCCTTTAACTAATTTAGAGATGTCAAACATTGACTACAAATTTTAAAAAGAAAAATAAGATATAAAATATTATTTCAGTAGTGACCACAAAGAAAAAATAAATAAATAAAAAACTAAAACAACAGAAATAATAAAAAAACATGAAACAATAATAGCAAGTAAAAAATAAAATAAACAAAAGAGTAGAAAAACAACAACAAGTAATAAAACATAAAATTCAGAATTTAGTAAACATCAAGTTCAAGCATTTAAGTCAATCACATCCAATCTGGTCCTTAAGATGCTGGAAGTGTCAAAGGCTAGTGGTTTAGTAAAAATATCAGCCAGTTGATTCTCAATTGTCACATAGTGTAACTCAATATCTCCTTTAGTCACATGGCCTCTAATAAAGTGATGCCTTATATCAATGTGTTTGGTCCTTGAATGTTGGATAGGATTCTTAGAGATGAAGGTTGTTGCAAATCTATTTTTCATGACTTATGTTTTGATGATTGACAAACACTATTGATTCTCTTGGACTGCCTGTTATTTCTAACTTTTCAGGAATCGAAGATCGGACGAACAAATGAAGCCAGCTCAAGATTGCGTAGGATAGGGTTAAGTCAGTCTGTAATTTGCTTTTTCTCTTTTTGAGTCTATTTATAATGTTTAAAGAGACTGATACTAAGTAACCCTACACACACACACTTGAGAGACTTAGAATTTCTATTTTTACTCACATCGGCCAAGATGATATCTTTATCAGCCTGGACGATTTGGTTTAAAATAGAGATTCTATTTGGGATTCTTAATTAAGGCAGCTGTCATTAACAGATCATCCTGGACGATACGTGTATTGGCCAGGACAATAAGCTCAAAACAGAAAGAAGTTGCCGTCATAAATAATTAAGGTTTTCTGTAATTTTTGGTAATCGGTCAGGACGATCTTTGATCGGTCAGGACGATCTTTGATCGGCCTGGACGATATTCATAATTATGCCTTAATTAATCAGACAAATCAAAAAAGTAATTAAGGATGATTGATACGATCATATCATCCTGGACGATCGCAAGATCGGCCAGGACGATCTATTCAAAAACCTTAGTTACTTCTGGACGATAAATATCTGCCAGCACAAATTCAGGGCGATGCTCTGGATGATTTGCCCCTGATTTGAACTGATCATCCTGGACGATCAAGCCAATTTTAAATCGTCCAGCTTGCATTCAGGGCTATGCTCTGGCCGATCTTCTGAGATTTGTACTGATCGGCCTGGACGATATTGTCGGCAACTTATAATTAATGATCTCCTTTGAAGCTCTTCTATTTAAGAGCTCTTGTTCAACATTTTGAATAATCTTTTGCTGTTGCTGCCTTGACCTGAGAAGACCTTGAGGAGGGAGAGAGAGAGAGAGAGAGAGAGAGAGAGAGAGAGAGAGAGAGAGAGGATCTTGTGAGGGGGAGCTTGTGAGGGGATTCACAAGGGTGCTTCAAGGATCGCTCTGCTTTTTCTTCGCCTAGAGTTTCTTGTCCGTGGAAGGGTCAGTAGAGGTAAGGTTTTCAGCAATGGATTGTGGTTCTCTGCCAGCTTCAGGAGGAAGCAAAAGGAGATAGGTTCTCTGCCTTGTTGGGGTGGCAAAAAGGACTTCTTTGTGAGGGCTTCTCCGCCTAGCTGTGGGGACTAAAGGAGAGACACATTTTGTAGTGCAATACTTGGAGGGTGCCTCCAAGGAGTGGACGTAGGTCAAGTTGACCGAACCACTATAAATTTCTGTGTTATTATTTTCTTGCTTCCGCACTTTAATTTCCGCATTATTTTGGTTTTTATTTGTGATATTGCTTTTGTTGAAAAGAAATTTTAAAATACCAATTCACCCCCCCCCCCCCCCCCCCCCCCCCCCTCTTGGTTAGCTTGGGACTAAGTTCAATAGGGCTTAACATCCCTAACGAACTTTCAAAGGTGGCACTAGTGTTATCACAAAGGATTGCAATTTTGCCTACATGTAATCCTAAATCCAAAATTTGGTGCTTCAACTAAAAGACTTGGGCCACACAACTTCCTAAGACATTGTACTCTGCTTCAGTAGAGAAAATTATAATAGAGTTTTGTTTTCGACTGAACCAGGAGACTAAAGACTGTCCTATTAATTGACAAGTCCCAAAAGTGCTCTTTCTATCCATCCTGCTTCCTACAAAATTAGAATGAAAATATCCAATTATCTTAAAAGAAGTGATATGCCTCGAATATCATATTCCTAAGTTTTGGGTCCCTAAGACATATCTAAGAATTCTCTTAACTGCAGTCATGTGGGACTCTTTAGGATTAGCTTGAAATCTAGCACAAAGACAAACACTAAACACTATATCTGGTCGGCTCACAGTCAGGTAAAGTAAAGATCCAATCATCCCTCTGAACTTCTTCTGATCAACCGATTTTTCATTTGGGTACTTATCCAACTGAACACTATATGCCATGGGAGTATTTATTAGCATGGCTTTATCCATTTTATATTTCTTCAAGATGTCCTTTATGTACTTGGATTGATTTAAAAAGGTTTCATCATCCAATTGTCTTATGCTAAACCCTAAAAAGTAAGACAACTCTCTCATCATACTCATTTCAAATTCCTTACTCATTATTTTAGAAAAATCATCACATAATTTTTATCAAAAGATCCAAAAAGTATATCATCAATATAGATCTGAACAATGAGCAACACATCTCCTATTTTTCTCAAAAAAAGGGTGGTGTCTACACTCCCCTTAACAAACTCTCTCTCTAGTAAGAATGTAATAAGCCTCTCATACCAAGCTCTGGGTGCATTTTTTAGTCCATATAAGGCCTTTTTTAATTTGTAAACATGATTTTGAAATTAGGTACTCTCAAAACCTGAGGGTTGCTCTATAATTACATCCTCTTTTATTACGTCATTTAAAAAGGCACTCTTGATACTCATTTGGAAAAGCTTAAATCCCTTATAACAAGCAAAGGCTGGTAGCACTCTAATGGCTTCCAATCTAGCTACAAGGGTAAAGGTCTCCTCAAAATCAATCCCTTCTATTTGGTTGTATGCCTTAG
Organism: Dendrobium nobile; assembly: GCA_022539455.1. Taxonomy (NCBI): domain Eukaryota; kingdom Viridiplantae; phylum Streptophyta; class Magnoliopsida; order Asparagales; family Orchidaceae; genus Dendrobium; species Dendrobium nobile. Next base: position 11,227,746 of record CM039732.1, on the reverse strand, counting down.
CCACCAATCTCGCCTTATTGCTAACCACCACACTAGAATTATTCATCTTATTCTTAAAGACTCATTTGGTTCCAACTATACTTTGTCTTTTTAGTCTTTCTACAAGCTCCCAAACATCATTCCAAACAAATTGATTTAATTCCTTTTATATGGCTAAGATCCAAAACTCATCATATAGGGCTTGGTTGATGTAGGTGGATTCAATCACTGAGATAAAAGCAGAGTGTTTGACTTCCTTCCAAAGTCCATGCCTAATTTTAACACCTTTAGAAGGGTCACCTAAGATCAGTTCTTTAGGATGACTTGAAGAATCTTTCTAATCTCTAGGAAAAGTGTGTGTAGGTTCTACCCTTTCCTCTAGATTTGCTTTTTCTACTCCTTGGGTAATCTCACCTACTCCTTCAATGTCTTGGGGCTATACCCTCTTTTCCAAATTTTTAACTCCTTAGGTAATCTCTCCAACTTCATCTTCATCCTCAACTCTAGACTTCTTAGAATCAGATTCATTAAACACTATATGAGTAGTCTCCTCCACCACTAATGTCCTCTTATTAAACACCAAAAAGGATTTCCCCATTCTTGAATATCCTAAAAACACTCATTCATTAGATTTAGGGTCAAATTTTTTAAGTGTGACTTCACATTATTAAGAATGAAAACCTTACAGCTAAAGACATGGAGGTGGAAAAGGTTGGGTGTCCTGCCCTTAAGAATCTCATAGGGTATCTTTTCTAGTTTGGCTCTAACATTCACCCTATTCAACATGTAACAAGCTGTATTTACCACTTCAGTCCAAAAGTATTTTGGAAGTGAATAATCAGCAAGTATGGCTCTAATGGCCTCAACTAAGGTCCTATTTTTTGTTTCAACTACCCCGTTGTGCTAAGTGGTCCTAGGAGCTAAGAAGTTGTTACTAATTCATTTATCCTCACAAATGTTTCCAAATCATACATTTTCAAACTCTCCACCATGGTCACTATGGATGGTCAAGATCTCATAACCTAGCTTTTTCTGAATCCAAGTGAAGAAGGACCTAAACTCATTAAAAGACTCACTCTTATGTGATAAAATTTTAATCCAAGTAAACCTCGAGTAGTCATCGACAATCATAAATCTATAGACTTTCCCCCCTAAGCTGATAGTGCTAATGGATCAAAATAAATCCATGTGAAGGACTTCTAAAGGTCTAGAGGTACTAATGTCCTTAATGGAATGGAAAGAGGATTGGACTTGCTTCCCTAGTTGGCAAGCATCAGATAGATGGTCTTTGGTGAACTTAAGCTTTGGGACACCTCTAACTAGGTCTTTTTGGGTCACACTTTTAATGGTTTTCATACTAGTATGACATAACCTTCTCTGTCATAACTACGACTCATCAGTGATATTTTTTAAGCAAAATGAAGCAGCACATTCAATGTTATTTAAATCAAGCATGTAAATGTTGTTGATCTACTTTCACTGTAAAATAGTGTTGTTATTCAAGCTAATAATGCATATATTTGCCAAAAAATTTATGATGAAGCTGTTGCAAATCTATTTTTCAAGGAATATAATTTTGATGATAGCAAACACCTCTGTTTCTCTACGACTGTCTTGCCTACTAACATTTTAGGTTCACAAGAACAAATTGCAATTTAAATCAGCTCAAGCTTGGATAGACTAGATCTGAGTCAGTTTGTAAACTTTTTCCTTGTGTTTATTATAAATGATGTGGTTCCTGATGCTAAGTAACCTTGCACACACACACATAGAGAAAATTTATAACTATTTTTAGAGTTCTCTATTTTTGGTCACATCATCTGGGACGATCCACAAATCGACCTAGATGATCAATTAAAAATAAAAACCCTAATTAAGGCATCCTAGTTAAGGCATCCATTACTAAGAACATCATTCTAGATGATATTCATATCGCCCAAGATGATAAGCTCAAATTAGAAATAATTAGCCGCCAGATCAATTTAGGTAATTTTTATTTTTAGACATCATCCAGGAATCATCCTGGATGATGTAACAAAATTATGCCTAAATTAATCTGATAATTAAGGAAATTAATTAAGGTTTGATTTCTCGATCATATCATCCTGGACGATCGTAGGATTAGCCAGGACGATCAGTTTAAAAAACCTTAGTTGTTCCTAAAAGATCAACATCAGCCAGCCGTTATTTAGGGCGATGCTCTGAATGATTTTCATGAATTTGAACTAATTGTTCGGGATGATCGTGAGATCGACTTAGATGAATAAGTTATTTTTTCATTATCCAGACATCCATTCAGCGTTATTTTCTGGACGATATTCAATAATTTGTACTAATTGTATAGGATGATTTCCTATCATCCTGTATGATATGAATAAAAATCTTCTATTCATCCTAAATCATCTTAACTGATTGAGCTTAATTTTTACTGATCATACAGGATGATAAAGTCAGTTTATTGTAATTAAGAGCTATTCCGAAGTTCTTCTATTTAAGAACTCTTATTCCTTTGAAGAGAGTATCTTTTGCTATTGTTTTGATCTAAGAGAGCCAAGAGGAGAGAGAGAGGATCCTGTGAGGGGGAGTTTATGAGGGGGTTTAATAAGGTTGCTCCAAGCAAGGATCCATCATCATCTTCTCTAGTCGTTGTCCTTAGTTCCTTCGGGGTTCTAGAGAGGTCTACTTTAGCATCTGATAAAGATTCTCTACCTGCTTCAAGAGGAAGCAAAAGGAGTTAGGTTTTCTACTTTCTTCTGGAGGAAGCAAAAGGAGTTGTGTTATCTGCCTCACCTGAGCTAGTGGAAAGGATGTTTGTAAAGGCTTCTCTGCTTTACTGTGGGGGTAATAGGCTAGACATTGAGTTTAGTGCAATACTCGAAGGGCACCTCTGGGGAGTGGACGTAGGTCGTGTTGACCAAACCACTATAAATTTTTATGTTCTTTATTACTACTTCCGTATTTAATTTTCATACTTTGAATTCTATGGTGAATCTTAGTTTTTGTTTTAAGATTGTGTTTTGATCAAAAGATTTTTTAAAATACTAATTTATCCCCCTTCTTGGTTAGCCTTGGGACTAGTTCATAAGGGCTTAATATCCCTATCGAACTTTTAAGTGCCATCAGAGCACTTTTAAGTGGTATTAGAGCGGGATTCATAAAATCTAGTTTTTGAAAACTTTTAAATTTTGATTGATGGCTAACATTGGTAATCACAATATAATGGAAGGATATTCTATTGCACGACCGCCTTTGTTTGATAATATTTCTTTTATTTTTTAAAAAACTTGTTTGTCTACTTTTTTACAATCGATTGACTATCTCATGTCGATGCTTATTAAGGATGGTTATACACCTCCTTCAAGTGAAATTAGTGGCATTAAAACTGAACTTTCTTTTACTGAATTGACTTTGATGAAAGAGATTTAGCACAACTTAATGCGAAATATTTGAATTGTTTTTTCTGTGCTTTAAAATTTGAAGATTATATACGTGTTTCAACTTATGCAACTGGTAAATAAATTTGGGATAGATTGTGTGCAACTTATGAAGGAACCAATAAAGTTAAACAATCTAAGTTGAATATTTTATTGTATGACTACAAACTTTTTTGTATGAAACCTTCTGAATCAATTTCTGACATGTATACTAGGTTTACTCAAATTATCACCTCATTGCTTGCTTTAGGAAGAGAGCTAACTAATTATGAAAGGGTCAATAAAATTTTGAGATGCTTATTTTCTTCTTTTGATGCTAAGATCACTATAATTACTGAATCTAAAGATTTAAATACTTATTCTATTGATAATTTACTTGGATCGCTTATAACTTATGAGCAAGGGGTAAATCAAAGAAATATTGATACAGGTGGGAAAAAGAATGAGAAAATTATGGCACTAAAAGCCAACAATACGGACACTAATTCTTTTGGATTTAAAAACGATGATGTTGCCTTCATCACTAGGCAATTTAAAAGCTTTTTTAGGAAGAACAACAAGTATCATCGGAAGTGGAAAAGAGGTAAAGATGGCAAAAATTATAAAAGTTATTCTGATGTTATTTGCTTTGAATGTAGGAAGCCTAGACATGTTAAAGCTTATTATTCTACACTTTACGAGCACTCAAGCAAGGAGAAGGGTGAGGAGAAATCCAAATACAGGAAGGATAAGAAGCAATACCAAAAAGATTTCTAGGCGGATTCTACATCTAACTCATCTGAGACTGAAGCTGAAGAGGAGAAAACAAATTTGTGCTTAATGGGTGATCATCTTGGTCAATCTGATCAAGAAGAGATATGTGAACTAACCTATAATTAATTACTTAAAATTTATTAGAAAATTCATGCATCATATAAGAAACTTAACAAAATGCATACTAGTTTAAAATTAGAGTTTTTGGATTTGTAGAAAGAGCATGAAAGTTTAAGTAAAGATCACACTCTACTTGATAGCAATCACATGTCTTTACTTGATGAACTTAATGATTTAAATAAAAAGCATTCATATTTGATTGTTGAGCATGATTCTTTGAAAGCATACTACACCTCACTTGAATCTAATTTTAAAACTTATACTGAAGAATCTAAGCATAAAAATCACTATTTGAATGTTGATAATGCTATTTTAGAAAGTGCTAACTTGAGGTTTAAAGCGAAATTAAATACACTTGAGAGAAATTGGAAAACATCAACACTTAATCTAAAGCCAAAACCTAAGAAGAGGCATTATAACTTAAATAGATTAGTAAATCCTTTTCCTGGAGTTAGATATTTTTTATGTGGTATGCTAGGACACATTTCACACACTTGTACTGTTCATCATAGTACACATTGGGTATGGAGACCAAAATTACATGTTTCATAGTATCATATAAATGCATTACATTCTTCTTTTCATAAGAAGGGACCCAAATCTGTTTGGGTTCCTAAAATAGACATTTGATATTTTATAGGCAAACTCTCACAAAAGGCCTCATGAGAGCATGTGATTCCTGGAAAGCGGATGCTCACGACATATGACTGGAGATGCTAATCAATTCATTTTACTGGAGTCCAAGATAGGAGGAAAGGTTACTCTTAGAGATAACACCACTAGGAAAATTGTGGGCTCAGGTTTAATTAGAATTCCAATAACCTTTTGATTGAAAATATTTTGCTTGTAGATGGATCGAACACAACTTGCTCAGCATCAGTCAACTTTGCGATAAGGGCTTCATCATTAAATTTTTGGCAAAAACTTGTATTATAAGCTTAAATAACAACACTATTTTACAGGGAAAGCGAATCAACAATGTTTACATGCTTGACTTAAATAATATTGAATGTGCTACTTCATTTTGCTTAAAACCTATTGTTGATGATTCTTGGTTGTGGCATAAGAGATTATGTTATGCTAGTATAAAAACTCTTAGGAGAGTGACCCAGAAAGACCTAGTTAGAGGTGTCCCCAAACTTAATTTCTCTAAAGACCACCTTTGTGATGCCTGCCAACTAGGAAAGCAAGTCCAATCCTCTTTCCACTCCATTAAGGATATTAGCATCTTTAGACCTTTAGAATTCCTTCATATGGATTTGTTTAGACCCATTAGCACTACCAGCTTAGGGGGGAAAGTCTATGGATTTGTGATTGTTGATGACTACTCGAGGTTCACTTAGATTAAATTTTTATAACATAAGAGTGAGTCTTTTGATGAGTTTAGATCCTTCTCCACTTAGGTTAAGAAAAAGTTAGGTTGTGAGATCTTGACCATCTATAGTGACCATGGAGGAGAGTTTACAAATGAAATATTTTGAGACTTTTATGGGGATAAAGTCACAACTTCTCAGCTCCTAGGACCCCTCAACAGAATAGGGTAACTGAAAGGAAGAACAGGACCTTAGTTGAGCCTGCTAGAGCCATGCTTGTTAAGTATTCACTTCCAAAATACTTTTGGGCTGAAATAGTAAATTCATCTTGTTATGTGTTGAATAGGGTGAATGTTAGAGCCAAACTTGATAAGACATCCTATGAGATCCTTAAGGGTAGAACATCCAACCTTTATCACCTCCATGTCTTTAGTTATAAGATTTTCATTCATAATAATGGGAAGTCACACTTAGGAAAATTTGACCCAAAATTTTATGAAGAAGTGGTCTTAGGTTAGTTAAGTGTTGGGAAATCCTTTAGGGTGTTTAATAAAAGGACATTAATGGTGGAGGAGACTACTCATATAGTGTTTGATGAATATGATCCTAAGGAGTCTAGAATCGAGGATGAAGATGAGGCGAGAGAGATTTCAAAAGGAGTTGAAAATTTAGAGAAGAGAGTAGAACCCTAAATCATTGAAGGAGTATGAGAGATTACCAAAGGAGTAGAAAATTCAAATCTAGAGGAAAGGGTTAATCATACACACATTTTGCCTAGGGATTGGAGATATTCTTTGAGTCATCCTAAAGAATTGATCTTAGGAGACCCCTCTGAAGGTGTTAGGATTAGGCATAGACTTAGGAAGGAAGTGAACCACTCTTCCTTTATCTCAATGACTGAACCCACCAACATTAATCAAGCTTTATCTGATGAGTTTTGGATCTTAGTTATGTAATAGGAATTAAACCAATTTGTTAGGAATGATGTTTGGGAGCTTGTAGAAAGACCAAATCGACAAAGTGTAGTTGGAACCAAATTGGTCTTTAAGAATAAGATGAATGATTTTGGTGTGGTGGTTAGGAATAAGGCAAGATTGTTAGCTAAGGGATACAACCAAATAGAAGGGATTGATTTTCAGGAGACCTTTGCCCCTGTAGCTAGAGTGGAAGCCATTAGAATGCTACTAGCCTTTGTCTATTATAAGGGATTTAAGCTTTACGAAATAGATGTGAAGAGTGCCTTTTTAAATGGGGTAATAAAAGAGGATATATTTGTAGAGCAACCCCCGGGTTTTGAGAGTTTCCAATTACCAAATCATGTTTTCAAATTAAAAAAGGTTTTATATGGATTAAAATAGGCAACAAGAGCTTGGTATGAGAGGCTTAGCACATTTTTATGAAGAGGGATTTTGTTAAGGGAAGTGTAGACACGACCATTTTTCTGAGGAAAGTAGGAGATGAGTTACTCATTATTCAGATCTATATTGATGATAAAAAGCTATGTGATGATTTTTCTAAAATAATGAGTAAGGAATTTGAGATGAGTATGATGGGAGAGTTGTCTTACTTTTACGAATTTAGCATAAGACAATTGGATGATAGAACATTTATAAGTCAATCAAAGTACATTAAAGATATCTTGAAGAAATATGAAATAGATAAAGCCAAGCCAATAAATACTCCCATGATTTCTAATATTTAGTTGGATAAGGACTCAAGTGAAAAATCCGTTGATCAAAAGAAGTATAGAGGGATGATTAGAACTTTACTTTACCTGACTACTAGTCGACCTGATATAATATTTAGTGTTTGTCTCTGTGCTAGAATTCAAGCTGATCCTAAAGAATCTCACCTGATTGTAGTTAAGAGAATTCTTAGAAATCTTTTAGGGACCCAAAACTTAAGAATCTGATATCCTAGGCACAGCACTTCTTTTGAGATTATTAGATATTCTGATTCTAATTTTGCAGGATGTAGGGTGGATAGAAAGAGCACTTCTAGAACTTGTCAATTCATAGGACAGTCTTTAGTCTCCTGCTATAGTATAAAATAAAATTCGATTGCACTTTCCAATACTGAAGCTGAGTACATTACCTTAGGAAGTTATGTGTCCCAAGTCCTTTGGTTGAAATAATAAACTCTGGATTTAGGATTACCTATAGGAATAATTTCAATCCTTTGTGACAACACTAGTTCCATCTGCATCTCTAAGAATCTTATCCAACATTTAAGGACCAAACACATTAATATAAGGCATCAATTTATTAGAAACCATGTGACCAAAGGAGACATTGAGTTACACCATGTAACAACTGAGAATCAATTAGCTAACATCTTTACTGAACCACTGGATTTTGACACTTTTAGCATCTTAAGGACCAAATTGGGTGTGATTGACATAAATATATGAACTTGTTGTTTACTGAATTCTGAATCTTCTATTTTATTGCCTTTTTATTTTATTTCTCTTTGCTTACTAGTTTTTCTTTCTCTTTTTTTTTTCTTATTTTATGGTCATTGCTAAAATAATATTTTATACCATATTTTTACTTTTTGAAAATTTATAGTCAATGTTTTACATCTCTTAATCTGTTAAAGGGAGAAAACATTGTTGATTGTGTCTCTTTCTCTAACAAGTTTTAGTGGTGTAATTTTTTTTTCTAAATAAAGTCTATCTCAAATTAATAATTGGACTTTGAGATTGAGATCTTTTCTACCTTGTTATAGTAATCTAGCTTATATTTATAATGTTCAAACTTTTTATATTACTTTAAGATTTATCATTATCTTGCTATTATGTTTATTACATAATCTTGATTATGTTTTGTGGTTTGTTCTTTCCTATATTAGAGAGTGAGTTTTTCTTCTCTAATATCTAGAAGATATACTAACAACTGAGAATATTTAAGAGTTTTGAAAAGGAATCTAGCTTGCAAAAATAATAAAAAAGTGGCCAAAGACGTCAAAATAAAAGATGCGCAATGACGCCAAATTAAAAAATATACACAAAGTGTATCAAAAATTTAAAGATGCGTAAAGTGCGTCATTCAATTGACAAGAGGCATAAAATAAGCCCACCAAAAGCAAGTTCTCTTCTCTTTTCAAATTTTTAAATCTTAGATGAATTCATATATCACTTGAGATTTTTAAAGTCTTGATTTTGAATTTCACGATTATGACAAATTACTTTCATACATTATTATATAATATACTTTTTTGAAATCAAGTCTTGAACGGATCTCTTTTTCTTATCCAATTGGTTTTTTTGAGTTAGGTCTTTTGATTTCAAAAAATAGTTTTGCCCTAAGAGAAGTCCGAGCTAAGGGTTAACAGGATCGGATATTTTACAGTTTTTCGAATTTTGATGTTGTTAACTCATTGGTCTTATAAGTCTTTAAAATCGATCACATGGAGACTATCTCATATTCATACTTTGAGTATTAAAAAAAATCCTCTGCTTTCATTCTTTTTCTTTTTTAGTTTTTTCCTCCTTTTTTGTGATGTTAAAAGGGAGAGTAGTGTTTGTAATTATTTTCATTTTATTTAGTTTTGATTATTTAATTATTTATCATAATTAAAAAGGGAGAGATTGTTGCAAATCTATTTTTCAGGAATTATAATTTTGATGAAACACTTTTATTTCTCTATGACTACCTTGTCTACTAACATTTCAGGTTCACAAGATCAAACTGTAATTTGAACCAGCTCAAGATTGGGTAGACTAGGTCAGAGTCAGTTTGTAAACTTTTCTTTTTCCTGAGTCTATTATAAATGATGTCATTCTTGATGCTAAGTAACCATGCACACACACATGAGAAAAATTTCTGACTATTTTAAAGTTTTCTATTTTTTGTCACATCATCCAAGACGATCCACAAATCGGCCTAGACGATCAGTTAAAAATAAAAATTCTAATTAGGGCATCCTAGTTAAGGCAGCCGTCATTAAGCGAATCGTCCTGGACGATATTCATATCGACTGGGATGATAGGCTCAAATCAGAAAGAATTAGCCGCCATATCTATTTAGGCATTATTTATTTTTGGACATCATCCAAAACATTATCTTGGACGATGCAACACAATTATGCCTAAATTGATATGGTAATTAAGGAAAGCAATTAAGGTTTGATTTCTCAATTATATCATCTTGGATAATTGTAGGATCAGTCAGGATGATCAGTTCAAAAAACTTTAGTTGTTCCTGGACAATCAACATCGGTCAGACGCTATTCAGGGCGATGCTCTGGACCATTTTCATGGATTTGAACTAATCGTCTAGGATGATCATGAGATTGGCCTAAAAGAATAAGCTATTTTTCCATCATCTATACATCCATTCAGTGCGATTATCTGGACAATATTCAATGATTTGTATTAATCATACAATACGATATCCTATCGTCCAGAATGATATAAATAAAAACCTTCTGATCAAGGTTGCTCCAAGAAAGGATCCATCGTCGTCTTCTCCAATCATTGTCCTTAGTTCCTTGGGGGTTCTAGAGAGGTCTACTTCACCATCTGATCAAGGTTCTCTACCTGCTTTAGGAGGAAGCAAAAGAAGTTGGGTTCTCGTCCTACTTCTAGAGGAAGCAAAAGAAGTTGGGTTCTCTACCTCACCTGGGCTGGTAGAAAGGAGGTTTGTAAAGGATTCTCTACCTTACTATGGGGGCAGAAGGAGAGACACTGAGTTTAGTGCAATACTCAGAGGGCACCTCTGGGGAGTGGAGATAGGTCATGTTGACTGAACCACTATAAATTTCTGTGTTCTTTATTAATGCTTCCGCATTTAATTTCCGCACTTTGATTTCTATGTTAGCCTTGGGATTTTAGTTCATAAGGGCTTAACATCCCTCTCAAACTTTTTAAGTGCCATCAGAGCACTTTTAGAAGCCCATATCGTATAGCTGACTAATGCTTAGTAAGTTATGTTTCAATCCATCTATAAGCAAAATATTTTCAATCAAAAGATTCTTGGAGATTCTAATTATACCTGCGCCCACCACTTTCTTGGTAGTGTTATCTCCAAAACTAATCTTACCTCCAGACCTGGCCTCCAGTGAAACGAATTGGTTGGCATCTTCAATCATATGTCATGAGCATTCGATGTCTATATACCACATGCTCTCAAGAGGCCTTTTTTTAGAGCAATCCTGCAAAATTATCAAATATTAAATTTAGGAACCCAAATAAGTTTAGGTCCCTTCTTATGGAAAGAAGAATATAATGCATGTGTGTTATGTTGTGAATCATGCAATTTGAATTTTCACACCTAATGTGTACTACAGTGAACAGTGCAAGTGTGTGAAATGTGTCCAAACATGTCAAACAAAAAATATCTAACAGCAGGAAAAGTGATAACTAATCTACTCAGTTGGTGATGCTTCTTAAAGTTATGTGATGCATGTAATGTTGGTTTATCATTTTCAAATGTTTTGAATTTTTCTAATTTCTTAAACTTCTTTTCTAACTCAATATGAGATGAATTTAAGGAATCATGTGCATCCGATAATTCAAAATATTTTTTATTTAATGCATCAAATTCATCAAGTAATGACATGTGATTGATATAAATTATAGAGTGATCTTTAAGTAAAATTTAATGCTCTTTTTACAAATTTAAAAACTCAAATTTCATACTAGCATGCAATTTTTTAAGTTTCTTATATGATGCATGAATTTGTTCAGAAACTTCAACTAATTGTTCATAGGTTAGTTCACATACCTCTTCTTGGTCAGACTGACCAAGATGATCGTCCTCCATTAAGCACAACTTTGTAGTCTCCTCTCCAACTTCAGTCTCAGAGGAGTTAGATGCAGAATCCATCCAAAATGCCTTTTAAAACCACTTCTTGTCTTTTTTCTTTCAGAACTTGGGTTTCTCCTCACCCTTCTCCTTGCTTGGGTGAGTCTTAAGTATAGGACTTATCTTTTACATGTCACGATTTCCTACATTCAAAATAAATCATATCATTAGAACTTTTAAAATTTTTATTACACTTATCTTTATTACACTTATGATGGTGCTTTTGCTTCTTTCTTAGAAAGCTTTTGAATTGCCTCATAATTAAGGCAACATCATCGCTTTCAGACCCAGAAGAATTAGTATCTGTATCATTGGCTTTCAATGCCACAGTTTTCTCCTTCTATTTCTCACCTATATCAAGTTGTCTTTGGTTCACTCCTTGCTTGTAAGCAATGAGTGATCCAAAAAAGTTATGAATAGAATAAGTATTCAAATCCTTAGATTCAGTTATTGTAATAATCTTAGCATCAAAGGAAGAAGGCAAGCATGTTAAGATTTTATTTACTTTTTCATAGTTAGTTAGCTCTCTTCTTAAGGCATGCAATGAGTTGATAATTTGAGTAAACCTAGTATACATGTTAGAAATCGATTCAATAGGTTTCGTATAAAAAAATTCATAGTCATGCAATAAAATATTTAACCTAGATTGCTTAACTTCATTTGTTCCTTCATAAGTACTACACAATCTATCTCAAATTTCTTTACCAGTAGCACAAGTTGAAACTTGCATGTAATCTTCTAATTTCAAAGAAGAGAAAAAATAGTTCAAGCATTTTGTATTAAGTTGTGCTAAATCCCTATCATCAAAAGTCCATTCAGCAAAGAAAGTTTAACGTTAATGCCATTAAATTCACAAGATGGAGGTGAATAACTTCTTTAACAAGCATTCATATGCGATAGTCAATCGATTGTAAAATGTAGACATGCAAGTTTTCCAAAAATCAAAAGGAATGTTATTAAACAAAGGTGGTCAGGTAATATAATACCCTTCCACTGTATTATGATTACCAAGTTAGTTATGGATCAAAATTCAAAAGTTTTCAAGAACTCAATTTTATGAAATATGCTCTAATACTACTTGAAAGTTTGTTAGGGATGTTAAGCCCTTATGAACTAGCCCAAAGCTAACCAAGAGGGGGTGAATTGGTATTTTAAAAAATATCTCAATCAAAAACACAATCTTAAATCAAACCAAGATTCACCACAAGAAAATCGAAGTGTCGAAATTAAATGCAAAAAAATAATAAGAAGAAACACACATAGATTTATAATGATTTAGTCAACTTAACCTATGTCCACTCCCTAGAGCCTCTCCTCTGGGTATTGCACTAAACTTAGTGACTCTCTTTTTCTCCCACAATAAGGTGAAGAAGCCTTTACAAACCTCCTTTCCATAGACACCGGTGAGGCAAAGAACTCAACTCCTTTTGCTTCCTCCTAAAGCGGGTAGAGAACCCGACTCTTTTCGCTTCCTCCTGAAGCAGGCAGAGAACCTCAATTAATCGCTGAAGTAGACCTCTCTAGAACCACCAAGGAATAAAGGGCAACGACCGGAGAAGATGAATCAGATCCTTGCTTGGAGCAACCTTTGTGAAACCCCTCATAAAATCCCCCTCATAAGATCCTCTCTCTCTCCCCCTTACTATCCCTCTCATCTTGGCTCTCTCAGGTCAAGACAATAGTAAAAGATGCAATCGTAGGTAAACAAGAGGTCTTATATAGAAGAGCTTCAAAATTTCTCTTAATTGCAACAAACCAACATAATTATCCAGGATGATATTCTAATCGCCCTGTATGATAGTTTAAATCAATGAGTATCATCCACAACATCGCTCTCAATGCATGTCTAGATGATGGAAAAGTAAATTGATCGTCCCGGACGATGAGTTCAAAATGACAAATATCGTCCAGCACATCTCCCTGTTTGCATGATTGGGCGATGGAAATATAACTTATCGTCTAAGATAATTTGGGATCGTCCTAAATAATTAGTGCAAAAAGAATACACATCAACCAGAACATCATTCCGGTCGTCCAGGAAGAAACTAAAATTTGTTTGACTGATCATCTCGGATGATCATGTAATCATTCAGGATGATATGATCATGCAATCAAACCTTAATTGCTTTCCTTAATTACTACACTAATTTAAGCATAATTGCACTGCATCATCCAGGACAATATCTTGGACGATGTCCAAAAATAAAAGATTCTTAAGAAGATCTAGCGACTGATTCTTTTTTATTTGAGCCTATCATCTCAGACGATGTTAATATCATCCAGGATGATTTGCTTAATTGTGGTTTCCTTAACCAGGATGCCCTAATTAGGATTTTTATTTTTAATTGATCATCCAGGATGATTTGGGATCATCCCAGACGATGTAATCAAAAGAAAAAAACTCTAAAAATAGACAGAATTTCTCCCCAAAGTGTGTGTGTGCAAGGTTACTTAGCATCAGGACCCAATTCGATATAATTGACTCAAGAAAAGGTAAAGGACACTTGTCATACATTATAAACTGACTCAGTCCTAATCAACCAAATCTTGAGCTAGTTTGATTTACAATTTTAACTTGTGGACCTGAAGCGTTAGTAGGCAAGATAGTCATAGAAAAAACATAAGTGTCAGAAGAGTTTGATATCATCAAAACTATAATTCCGGAATCTAGATTTGCAATAATTTTTTTGTTTGCTACAGGTTTCTGACAAAATTTTTGTTGGAAACACTATTGGTAAGATGATTTAACAAAAATGTAGTAGCATTTTCGGCGTATATTTATGCTAGATTTTTGACATAAATGCCACCAATAATACCCGTCAATAATAGTGCAGTGGACTACTACGGCGGATTATATGCCAGTATTTTCAGTATATATTTTCCACCATAAATACTGATAGATTATGTTTCAGAATCCTTTAAAGAGAAAATGTCATTTTACCTTCATTTTTCCACCAAAAATTTGTATTAAATGCCACCGAAAACATTTCTGGCAAAAAAATTTGTCGGTTTACATTTTTCGATGTTCAAATTACTATCGAAGCAGTTTTCACTGGAAATTCACCAAAAAAAGGGATTTTTTGGCATATTTCTATTATTATCAAAGGATTTGGTCTGCAAGTAACAAGGCATTTTCCTAGATTGAGACCATCTATAAGATCATTAATTTGAATCAGTCCAGTTAAAGCAAATCTAAAAATCGAAGACATCAAAATCTTTCACTATATTCATTCATCAAAATATGATTTACAATAGCTAAGAAATCACTTATATCATTGATCCATCTCAATAAGCTCAGGGCTAAAAAAGAAGTAAAAATGTATAAATTAAAAGAAAAACTAAAGATCCTGAGAGCCTCACTTCATAAGATCCTAGCCCCTTCACTGGCCTAAAATCAATAAAATCCATATAATGAACACACAGCCCAGCAAGCTATCAAAGCCCATTATTATATTTAATGTAAGGTCATGATAATCAATATGTATTCTCAACTCAATCAATATAAAATCAGTGGCAATCGATATGGAATCAGCGATCAATATCAATATATAACTAAAAATAAATGTGGTTGGTGAAGCAAAAGCATCTGAAGAAGCATAAGAATCCATCAAAAAATTAATAAAAGTTAATAAAGAAATGTCAAGTGTTGAATTGTAAAATATACATCAATATATATCCATTATATTAATGCAAATGATTCTATAATCTTTTTTATCAGTAATATTCACATGTTTATTAGTGTGTCAAACTAATGTACTATATCAATATGCCTATCAATGTCAATAAGTATATATATCATCTATCAATCAGTTCATGTGTTATCATGTAAATATAATTATGAATATAATTATAAATAGCAAAGTAGGACATTCAAATTTATTATGATATTTTTATTCTTTTATTTATCATTCATGAGTCTTATCAATTGTTCATTATATCATTATACCATCATCATTATATTATCATGAATTCATCAATATAAGTAGCTTTTATAAAAGAGTAGACACTCTCTACCCGCCGGTGTAACTCGGTCAATTAATTACAGGTTAACATCCAAGATTAAACCATAAACCTTTTATTGTAAGGAAAGCTCGTTGGCCCCCCTTCTGCATAAGATATTATATTTTAAGAGTCAACACGTATTAATTATAGTGTTAAAAACTAATAATTTATTCTTACATATAAATTCCACATTTATCTTGCATCAGTTAATATCATGCATGAAATACACTAATCTAGGAAACGCAGAAAATCTAATCAATATTAATTTTCTTTAGAAAGTCATAACTATCAATCAATCCGATAAAAAAAATATTATAGTCAAAATACTCTTATAATTCACATATATTATATACAAAAAGTAACACGATGAACGTGCAATAAATTAGGAGAAAATATATATTTATCCATGTATGGAAGATTAAATTCATCAAACTCAAAATCATTTAAATTATGCTAAAATTTTGAGATAGAAAAAATGCAACCTATTATAAGTTAAATAATTTTTTAGAACTAGGGTGACAACAAAAAATGACCTAAAGTGGTCCAAAAAAGATTTTCACTCTCTAAAATTCCTCTAGTCGGTTACCTTGATTTGGTGAAGGGAGTGTAATAATGAAAAATAATATTTTTAATATAAAAATTTTGTTGAGCGTCATGGACCCAATCACGTGTTCCACGGCCCTCCCTTTAGGAGCCCACAACTGTGACACCGCCAGTTTAGCATGTAACCTATGTTGGCCCATTTAGAAAAATGTAAATATTTGAAATTTTGTGTTTTAAACTCATTTATATGTGTTTTGAAGTGTTTTAATAGTTGAAAAGGATTTCATGTGTTATAAAATGAGTCCCAAATGTTTATAATAAATTTTAGAAAAAATTGAAAAAAGTTACTATTTGAGCACCACAATATTACGAGTCTGAGCGTCGCGGTGTTGCTATAATGACAAGCACCAAATAGTAACATTTTAACACTGTAGTCTCATATTTTTAGGATTTTGAACTAGCGCCATAGTGTTAGGTGGTGGTGCAGCACCACTAGGCTATTATCTATATTTTTATATATTTTAAAATCCATTATTTTATTCATTTGGTCATTGGCAACCAATCTTGATGAGAGAGAGAGAGAGAGAAGGGTTCTACAGAGAGAAACTCTGTATAGCATTATTTCCCTGTCTCGACTTGGGAGGTCATATAATGAAAATCATAATTAGTTCTTCCCATTTCTACCCTAAAACAGGCAACAATTATAGAAAATCTCCTGGTTACTTATATTTTGCTTTAACTAATTGAAAGGACTCATGCTTAATGATAAATTTTATCACATCTTTTTTTAATCCTGGCCATCATAATATACCTTTCAAATCACTATACATTTATTGCTCCCTAGTGAATAGTATAGCTTAAATAATGAGCTTCGTATAGAATAACTCATCTCATATCTCTGAAACTAGGAACCCATACTTTTATTCTTGCAAAAAATAATACAAAAAATTAGATACTCACAATTTAGATCTCTTATCATACTTGATCTGATCAATCATATTTCAGATATTTTGTGTCTAACTTTTAGGTTTTTTAAATCCTTTCTTATATAAATGGTTGAATAATAATTTAAGCAAGAATGCCAGAATCCCTAAAAATAGAAGGAATCACTTATATTGTAGTTTCTCTATATCCAGAATCAAATATTCATCAGAAGTAAGCAACATGCTCAATATCCTAGAGGATATTTTGCTAAGAACATCTACTAAGATGATTATGATTTTTTAGAAATAAATGCATATGTGTATATTAATGTTTTGAATTATATAATAATATTTTGATATTTATTACTACTAAATGATATTATATAGCTTTGATTATTATTTATTAAAAGATTAAAAGAAAAATTCTTCTAATTTAGATTCTAGAGAATCATAAATAGTATTAGAGCATAGTTGTTGGAAGAATTGATTGTTATCAAAGCTGTAGGAATTGATTAAGAGTTGGGTAGAGTGGGTAGATTAAGGTGCGTCAGTTTACATATATAATTGAATAACATATGAAAGAATGAACTGCATAAATGTATGACTTTTGATGAATTTTGATTTTGATTTCATTTGAGTTTTGATAGTATAAATTTGGTTCATATTAATTTTATGCCCGAATCCTTAAGGGAAATGTCGGGGACGATATTTTCTTAAGGAGTGCAGATTGTAATAACCCATTTTTTGATCTAGGTAAATAATTTTTATGTAGTCAATATAACTCCAAATTGCAAATCGTCTTTCCCATAGCACTATTATTGTAGTATTTACCTGTATAATTTTTTTCATAATTTTTTGGCACTAGTGAAAATCTTTAAGAAATTGGCACATATTATTACAAGTGAAAATTTTGAGATTGTCAGGAGTCCATTTTGCAAATTGATTTCAAGGATGCCCAAAGTATGAAAAAAAATCATGCAAGTAAAATACTATAATAATAATGCTAGGAAGAAGACAATTTGCGATTTAGAGTTATTTTGACTCTAGAAAAAAAAAATTATTTCGGTCAAGATACGGGTTATTACACATTTAGAGCAATAACATCTTTTTGGAAAAATGTTTATTAAATTATTGTGAGGAAAATAATTTTTTTAAAGTTTTTATGAGTATTATAATTATTTTTAAAATTAGACAACTGTCACATTTTATCAAACCAGGTTCTCCAAATAACTTCCTACCATAAACTTATTAGGAAAATAACAAAATTATTTGAAAATAACAAGAAAGTAATATCCAAGTATATTTCTGATAATGGTCTAAAAAATAAAATAGTAAAAACACTATCTCATAGAGACTCAAAATATATATAGTAATATTGATCAATTGAAGCTTGGAATACACTGATTGCCTACATTTTGTGGATGCAAATATATATTCTCCGTATGAACAATGATATCATAAAACAACAAAATAAATGCTTTAATGACTACTATAAATGACTGTAAATAGTTCAATAGGGTGTTTGATGGGTAATAACACTACAATAGTATCACGTCCACTCCATTACCCTGGATATCATGGGCTATTGGAAGTGCTTCTTACCCGAGATAAGCAAAAGATAAGACAAATTTGTTTACAAAGGATAGGGAGCATACCATTTTTCATTCTCTGCCTCTATAATCCTCTTCTACAATTCTTCTGCATGCTAAGCTTCAGTGGGAATCACCTTACCTTTTGTCGCCCATTTATCTTTTTTAAATAGGCCCTGTGCAATTGACTAACCATTACCATAGAACTGGTTTGGGACAACTCCTTTGATCTGAATGTGCTTAATTCGAATTCAACTTATTTATTATATCTGTCAAAATTTTGACCAAATTCATCTAACCATAATCCAACATACTAGCTCATTTATTTTATGGTTCATAAAATTTTTTGAATCAGAACAATCAAATTAATCCAAATATGATGCACTTAACCCAATTAAGTAATTATCTTGACCCATACGTGTCTAATCAAACTCGAATAATAAGCATGACAATTTTGAATAGTTTTTTTTATTTATTCAAACTAATTTGAACCTAACCCAAATTATAACCGGATATATAATTTAGGCCAATATTCAACCAATTGAATGTTTTGAGTCTAATTTAAATCATGTTGTCAGATTGTATTATTCATTGACATCCCTAAACGCCTAGGCCAACCTATCCAAGACTTGACATGGCTTAAAATAAGGAAACAAATTATGTGAGTACATCCTATTCAAAATATAAATATAATGAATCTCAATACATAACTAATAAATTAAAAATTATATTATACTCTTTAAAAAAATCAAATAACTTGAATTCCCTGTTTTAACAAAGTCTCCATCTTCTTCTCCCTGTGAAGTACACATGAGGATCTTTGTCAATATGTTTCTAACAATTTGGATATAGGAGATATTGGATCATAGAAGATTGGCATATAGTTTCAACATATTTATCAATGCAATTAGCTTATACCCATACTTGCTTTATTAATTATTAGTTAATTGCAAATATACTAATTACACATTAATATTATATATATATATATATATATATATATATATACATAAGATGTTAAAACTATATGAAAATGTATTAACTAGGAGATAAATGTAATATATATATTTGATTTCTAGTTTGGGCTGGTTCATTAAAACTTGACTTGATATTACTGTTATGTTGTACATAAGCAAAGAAAATTTAATCAACTTGGTGGAGGGATTATAAAAAAAAATAAAAATTTGTATCTTCTTCAAAACAAATGGAAAGCTATAGATTTTTCATTGAATGGTTGGCCTTCTCCTAGGTGTATGTTGAATGAAATGACAGGAAAATTTTAGAGACCGAACTATCTATGGAGGAAGTTTTGGGAGTTGTTAATCAACTTGGTGGAGGGATTTCACCAGGAGTAGATGGGATTACTCACTCTTTTATCAAAGCTTATTGGTCCATTATTAAAACAGATATTTGGAATGCTATTAAGCAATTCTTTTCTACTGGGAAAATGGATGCTAATTAGAAGATACTTTGATCGTGCTTATTCCAAAGGTGGATAAGCCTATGATTCCTTCAAATTTTATGCCTAAAAGTTTATGTAAAACTATTTATAAACTTGTGGCTAAAATTCTCTTTAATATATTTGTATATATTCTTCCAAAACTCATTTCTGTTAATCAACCAGCTTTCAAAAAGGGCCATTCCTTATCAGAACATGTCGTGATTGCTCAAGAAATCTTTCATGAATTTAGGTATTCATAATCTTCTAAAGGATTGGTTTCATTTAAAATTGATATGGAACAAGCTTATGACAGTATGGATTGGAGAACTCTGAAACAGCTTTTGAAATATTTTGGCTTTCCTTCTAATTTTTTCAAGCTTATTATGGAGTGTATAGAAAATCCAAGATTTTTTATCTAAGTCAATGGTAATTCTTCTAATTGGATATGTGCTCAAAGTGGATTTCATCAAGGTTTCCCCTTATCTCCTTTTCTTTTTGTTTTATGCTCCCAACTTTTATCAAATGGTTTAATACAAGGAGAGAATGAGATATGGATAAAAATTCACCCAATGCTCCAAGGATATCTCATTTGCTTTATGTAGATGATATTTTGATTTTTTTTCTAAATCTAGTATGAAAGTGGTGAAGAAGATTAGGGGTATTCTATTGAATTATAGTAGTTGGACATACCAGAAAATTAATTTTCAAAAATTTATTATTCTTTTTGGAAAAGCGGTGAAAAGAATGAGTGAGAAAAGAATTGCTCGGGTAATGGGGTTTAAAATTGTGAAAGAATTTAACTACTTGGGTGTGAAGATTGCTTTGAGAAGAATTGTGGTAGCAGATTTCAAGTTCATGTTGGATAAAGTTATTGGAAGGCTTAATACTTGGGGGAATAAATTTATCTCTTTATCAGGGAAATTTATTCTTATCAAATCAGTTATTCTTTCAATCCTGGTATTTCATTGCATTCATTCTCTTGTGCCTATTGGTATTTTGGCTGAAATTGATAAAGTTTGTAGGGAATTTAGTTGGCATAAAAATGATGAAAAAAATGGACTTCATTATGTGTGTTGGGAATCATTATGTAAACTTATTTGATTGGGGGGTCGTGGACTTCATTCATGTGTTAACAAGATGGGATATTTAAGGGTGAAGCTTGCATGGAAGTTCATTAATGATGTTGATTCATTGATGCATAAGACCATGGACTTGAGATACAGTTCATCTTGCTGGGATTCTAAATTGAAGCAGAACATGTCGATTGCTTGAAAAATCATTTTGAGTGGTGCATAAGCTCTACAACCAATAGTTAGATGGAAGATTTCAAATGGAGAATCTGTTAATGTGATGGAGGATGTTTGGGTATTGGATAAAGGTTTAAATAAATGGCCTACTTTTGTTTCTATTTTACAAAGTGATGTTATGACTGTTGATCACTTTATTAAAAATGGAGTTTGGGACATGAAGAAGCTAAAGATGTTCTTTGGAGAGGAATTGATCAATCTAATATGTGATATTCAGATTGATCTGAATTATAACAAATACCAAGTGGAGCTTTTGCACCAGGTAACAGGAAAATCTATTTCACCACTAGCATTTGAACTTGTTGTGAGTAATCCAACTATGTAGACGTATTGGCTATGGATTAAGAAAATTAAACTTAATCCAAGGGTTGAAGTATTCTGGTGGAGATTACATCACAAGGCTATTCCTACATTCCATTTTTTTGGAATATAGAATATTAAGAGATGGTAATTTATGTCCTAGAGGATATATGAAAAGAGAATATTATGAACATGTTGCGGTTAGCTGCTCTAAGCTTGTTCAAATTTTGAATCATTGGGGTTTTCAAATTCCTATTTTTGGAACTTTTGTTGAATGTTGTAGTTGGTTGGAACAAAATGCATCTAGCAAAGCTTTTCTTGTTAATCTATATTGTTCAACTACTTTTTTCTGTTGAAAATCCAGGAATAAGTTTATTCATGGAGATAAGGAGGATAGTAACCTTACTATTGCAGCAATTCAGTTGGAATAGCTTCCATTTCTCTATCTGATAGGCATACTTCGGGCATATGGGGTGCTAATCAACAGGTTCGATTGTTCAGAAATTGTTGGCATCCTCCACCACCCAATTAGATCAAAGTTAATGTAGATGCTTCCTTGTTAATGTCATATAAGGGAAAAATTATTGCGTCCTCCCACCTGACGTAGAGATGCGTCCTCCCACCGCCAAAAAACTCAGTTTTTGCTCGGTATTGCTAGGTATTATTTGGTAATAACGAGGAATATCATCATGTGAAGACCAATACCGAGTTATACCGAGCAATACCGAGCACATACCGAGTTTTCTCTAGGAAAAACTAGGTATTTTTTTGTATTGCTCGGTATTGCTCGATATAGCTCAGTATAACTCGGTATTGGTCTTCACATGATGATATTCCTCGTTATTGTTTGGTATTGCTCGGTATTTGCTTGGTATTTCTCGTTTTTAGTGCGATTTTAGCTCTAGGAGGACGCATCTCTACGTCAGGTGGGAGGACGCAATAATTTTTCCATATAAGGCTAGAGTTGGAGGTGTTTTTCGGGATCATAAAGGAAGGTTTCTATTTGCATTTAGATTCAATGTTGTTCACTGGGACATCTTTGGGTTAGAAATGGCAGTTATTTATTCTTTGGAATTTATTGTCAAAGATTGGATGATGCAATACAAAGGCATCATAATTGGAGGGGACAATGTAAATGTGATTAAATACATTTTCAGGATGCTCTCAAGAAGATGGAGATTCACAAGCCGAGCTTTGGATTTGAATTTATATATTTTATTAAAGATTTCAATAATGTTATTTTTAATTTTATAAATAGGGATTGCAATAAGTTAGTAGATGTTTGTGCTAATTGTGCTCTTAGTGGTAACTTTGTTTGGGATGATATTAGTATGGATCATATTCCTCCTTATTTTATTCAATTATTAAAGGAGTGTGATGATGTTATTAGTTTGTATTAGGTCTCTTTTCTTTTAATGCTATTGCTATGTGCATCTTTAAAAAAAAAAGCAAATAAAATTTACAAAATAATAAAATTATTTATTATCAATTAAACAATTAATTTTATTTGATTATTACTAATGATGAATTCGAATACTTCTCTATGATACTAATACAAAAAATAATTAAGTTTTATTTAACACATTATTTAATAATAAATTAAGAATTGATAATGTAACATTTAGATATTAAAATTAAGCTACAAATATAATCATACCAAAAATAACTTTATCTAACTTATGAGGCTATTTAATAGTACATTTAAAATTTAAGCTAAAATTTTATTAATAAAGTCAGATAGCCGCAAATAAAAATTCACAATGAATAAAGTATATATGTTTGAAATTATCCTATTTATAATTAAATTATAATTTTATTTTATTCTGAAAAAATATATAAATATGTACTTATTATGATCCATAATAAAGAATATATTACATGGAAAATCAAATAAAGCTTAAATAAATATTAAAAGATAAACTAAAGCTTCAAAATATTATTTAATGCAATATCATATAATTTGATTAAATTCTAAAAATGGAATTTTTTTTTCTCAGTATGATTTTTGTTGTCTACCATTAAGACATTTTAACACTATCTGAATTAAGCTCAATTGTGTTTTATTTATTGCACTGCATTAAAAATGAATATGAATATATTATAATATTGTGATAATAATATGTGTGCAAAAGACAAGTAAAGACCAGTTGACCTTTTATTTGAAGAGCGATTGATCTGTAAAGTATGGTGGGTCAATAAGATTTCCTTTAAATATTGTGGTTTGGTGTTATTCTCTGCTGATTCACGTGATACACTGATTGGGAGTTATAAGGATATGATCACTGTACCAACGGGAAAAGAGTGAAGACTCTATTTACTGAGCCAACAGTTTACTGATATTGATACAATACTGAAAAATATCACGATAGCTATAACTTCTTACTTGTTAATTTAGTGTAACTACTAAAATGCATGTTCTTGAGGCATTGTTCTTATTATTGTATGAATTTATTGTTACTGCATAGATTTACTGTTATTACATTATTTTCCTGCTCGTTCTACTAGATTATTATTATTACCGATTTAGATACTAATACTATTGATTTACTATACAATAAGCATGTGAAATATTGAACATGTAATATAATGATTTATTACTTATATAAAATAATTGGATAGTATATGTACATTCATGCATGATCTTACTACATTAATATGATTTCAATAGTCTTTATTGATGTTTTGATTTGATGTTTTATCCAATTTTTGTACTGATTGGTATTACGAATACGACGATTGCTTTATAGATTTTACACTCATGTTTGTTTACTGCTTTATTGGCTAATGTACTGTCTTATTTTATTGTTTATAAATTATACTACTATTGCATGTGAATTTTATTATTTTCGCACTGAATCAATGATCATATGAATGTTATTGTTATGACTTGATTCCTGACATATATGTTGCTCCTTTATTGTGCTTAGAATTCAGTTATAGGTTTTGGTTATGTGCTGGGCTTTTTAGCTCATTATATGTTGTTAAATGATTTCATGTCATGACAGGGGAGCAGAAGTGTGAGACTGAAAAGGATTCTTCCAGTTCTATTTCTTTTTTGTTTTAGTTATTCTTTTATACTTATGATAAAAATAAATATAATATGATTGTGTCGATCCTAAGTAGTGTACATGATTTTTAAGAAAATAAAGTATAGAATCTATTTTTGTTGTTTATTGCTTATATATAATATTAGATAGCTCTGATTGTTATTTATTAAAAAAATAAAAGAATAATTCTTCCAATTCAGATTCTCTGGCATTACAAAATAGATTATATGTTGTTTCTTATAAGCAGGTCAAATTTATATATATTCTCATTCATCTAGTAAGGGCATTATCCTTTTTTTTTTTTCGAGCTGGTGAAAATAAAAATGAATAGCATGAATTTTTTTTTGTATTGAAACTAGGGGTGCAAATGAGTCAAGTTGAGCTCGTGTCAGGCCTAACTCGAGCTCAACTCGTAAGCCAAATTCCGAGCTCAAACTCGAGTTGAGCTCAAAATTTGAGCTCGAGCTAGACTCGTACTAGTGACCCGAGCTCGATGAGCGACTCGCAAACTCATTAACGCAATACGTCTTTCGCGATTGCACTCCACATATCTGTCTTCTGTGATCGTACGCATCAGTGGTTCACACACTTTGGCGGTCGTACACACCCGCGCTTCGCCCCAGTTTCCAATCTTTTCCTCACTTTCGTGTTTCGCCCGCAGTTTGCCAGCACTAATAGAGCCGCTCGATGAGTGGTCGACCCAAGCATGCTTAGGATTGAAGTCGAGCTCGATAAGCTACAGATCTTGAAATCCAGCTCGAAGCTTGACTTGTGAGCTCGCTAATAAGTCGAGCCTGAGCAAGCTCACGAGTAGGCTTGACTCGAGTGCTCCCCTAATTGAAACACAAGATCCCTTTGGGGTAGATATAGCTTTTTTGTAAAGGTGGCTATAGAATTGTTGTAGAAAAAATAATTGTTTTTAAAGTTAATACGGGTATTATAATTAAAAAAAAAATCAGACAATTACACGAGCAAATATAGATGAAAAATAATAATAAAATAATGGTCAAATGAAAGTATGACATAACCTATAAAAGCAAAACAATGAGAAAACTACCCCAAACAAACCTTAAAATAACTAGATATTTGATGGAAATGAAGCTTTGGAAATAGTTCCCTATGCTGGTCCCTCATCTAAGAGATCTTTAGTTTGAGGATTGACATAAGAATCCAAATGATGGAGAAATTTTCATTTATAATAACCTTATCCAAATTTGATAATGCTTGATTTTTTACCCATTTGATTTTCTTATGTGCAAAATAAAGTGATGCTTTTACTAACTATATGTCATGACTTATATATATATATATATATATAATGTCATGACTTATATGCCATATATACATATATTATGTAGATATAATAATTATTTAATCAATTATAACTTAACCTATACAAGAAAATAAGTTTTAACAAATATAATCATATATTCAATAATAATAATTTCCAACCATTCACAAATCCCCCTATAAATAATCAAGTGATAAAAGAATACCTATTGAGTGACCAATTAGAAATTAAGAGGTGAAATAACTTGAAGCAAGAGAGAGTATGAAGATGATGCATCGAGAAGCATTATCAAGAATAAATGTGTGACTTGTGAGCGAACTTTTGAGTGAGATAGCAAGAATAGAAAAAACACCAGAAGCAACTAACACAAAAAGAGATAATAGACAATTAATGAGCCACAACTCAACGACTATGAGAAATAGCAAGGAGAAACGCATATTTGTGTTTGATTGTTGTGGTAAATGTTGAACCAAGCAATGAAATATGTACAAAGATTTCATTGAGCCATAGCTGAGTACAAAAATCTATTACATGATGTGCCAAAGTGGAATGGCATGGCTACTTTGTTGTGAGCTTGTGTTTCACTAGCAAACGATGCACACGAATAGGTTTTAATAACGTTCCTAAAAGCTTTTTGCTCTTAATTCATACCCCTTAAATAACACTGATTAAGGCTTCGTTTAGGGCGACTTTTTTATTGTTTCTTAAAGTAATTTTCTAGTTTAAATTAAAATTTTTATATTAAAAAACAATAAGAAAGTTGTCCCAAACAAAGCGTGAATTAAATCCTACTTGTAGCCAAACAATCCTGTAAATATAAGGAGAAAAAAGAAGATAACCAATGTCCTCTAATTACCCTCAATGAATTGTTTCTTCATGCTAAAAACTTTAAAAACTTATTTGGGCTATAATGTTGTACATTTGGATTCCTCTTTCTTGTTTCAAAAGCTTGAATTTTGCTTTGGGGAGTGAATATAAACGAAAGTCTTCTATAACCTTATAATCTTCTTCACTGCTGAGAATTTGCTTGAAACATTACAACTCATTCATTTACTAAACTGCAAATCCTCCATCAACCTATTATAAACGGCTATATTTGGTATGAAGCCTGCATCCAACATCTCATCCACCACCCTCTCCCCTTCCTTCTTCTTCCCTTCCCTTGCAAATCCTTGTACTAGTATCGAGAAAGTCGCACCATTAGGATCAAAACCCTTTCTTGTAGCAAACATCCTAAATTTATTAGCGTCCATCGTCCTTCCAAAGCTGCAAAGATCATCCATAAGACAATTAAATGTAATTCTATCAGGCAACATTCCCTTCTCCACCATTTTGTGCATCACTCCATAAGCTTCATCCAGTTTACCTGAATTTCTCAAACCTTCAATTAGAGTAGTGCAGGTCACCACTCCGATGAACTTCCCCTTTTCCCAGAACAAGCTAAGAATTTCCAATCCCTTCTCTGCTTTCCCTTCCGCACAGAGCATCTCAATCAATACCAAGCAATCAAACTCGTCTGGCACCACTCCCTTAGCCATGAAATTCATCAAAAGCTCAAATGCTTCCTGATTTCTTCCATCCCTGCAAAGCCCACGAATCAGAATTTCGCAGGTGGAAGCCGTCAGTTTGAAGCCAAGGTCTAGCATCTCCAATGCAGAACCAATCCCTTCGTTGAATCTCTTCTGCCTAAGGAATCCCGCGATCAAAGTATTGAAACTGACTGCATTCGGTTCCAAGTTTTTCAATTTCATCTCTCGAAACCAGGTTACGGCGGAATTGAACTCGGAATTCCGGCAAGCACTATCAATTAGGATGTTGAAGGTATGGGTATCAGGCTTCACGCGATCCTTGATCATTGCCATGTACCATTCGACGGCGAGGCGGTGATCACCGCGGCGGGCAAAGGCATGGATGATCAGGTTGTAGAGGGCAGGATCGAGGCGGCCATCAATGGATCGGCGGGCATCTGCGAGGGTCTGGGAAGCATCGTCAAAGCGGCCAGCACGGGTAAAGGCGGCAATGGAGGCGCGGTAGATGTGAGGGAGACGAGGGCAGGAGAAGATACTCCCGCCGGCGGAAGTGGAGGTGGAGCAAGGACAGGGATGAGTGATAAGGAAGCCAAGGAGGAAGCGGAGATAGTCGAGGCGGCAGGAGGCTGCGAGGGACCGAGCCATGTACTCGTAGGTAGAATGGTCATGGCGGAAGGAGTCCGAGGAGGAGGCGGCCCAGAAGAAAACGTGGAGATCGTAGGGTGCAAAGAAAGGGTGGTGATGGAGGCGGCGGCGGAGGAAGTGGAGTAGATCAGCGGCTGTGAACGAGCGTGCTAAATGAGATTGGAGGAACCGGGCAAGGACAGAGGGAGGGGCTGGTGGTGCGATGGAAACAGTGGGGAGTGGATCAGGGATGGATGGCTCGACGTTAAGGAGAACTTGGTTAGCGTTAAGATTTTCGTTTATTCGGGGTTTTGAGGAAGAGGATGATAAGATCTTATAGTGAGATCGAGAGGACCTTCTCGACGCCATGGGCTGTTAGAAGAAGCCCTGTTTTTATTCGTGTAAAGTTATGTCAGGACGAAGATAGGTCATCATCTTCATAAGAAAATCAGATCTATTTTATAAAGAAGATTTTTTTTTTTTTTTTTTTTAGGGAAGGTATGAGTCTCCCAAAAAAGCAAGGATTTTTATATACATAAAATCTAAAATTTTGAAAAATACATATTAAACACCTAAACTACCATATTTACTTATATTCCACTTAAAATTCATTTCTAACATTTGAATTACCACTCCAAACATTTTCGTCAAAATCGCTCCCCAACTTGTTCACGCACGAAAGCTTCTCCGACGATGACGACCGTGGCCTCTTCTTCGCTCGAGCAGGTAGTGTTACCTTCTTCCCGCGTGAAAGCTTCTCCTTCTCGTTCTTTTGACCAGCCATTCGTGTGCCCTAGGTTCCTGTTCACGCCTGAAAACTTCTTTGATGACGATCGTGGCCTCTTCTTCGCTCGAGCAGATAGTGTTACCTTATCGTTGTTCTGACTCAAAATTGATTTGAATATCATGATATATGAGTTATCTTGAGTTGTTGTTCAAGCTATGAGAAATATCTTTGAGTTGTTGTAAAAATCAAAACTGAATTTTATAGTTTTCTAAATTGACAAGAAAATGTAATTTTTGAGTTGTTATATCATGCTATATGTTAATTCAGTTTTTTAAATATCATGTCAGAGTAAATACCAACTTCATCCATTGTATTAAAGATAGCAATGGAATCATAGTAGAGGAGCAAAAGCAAATTGAAGATGTGTTAATTCAATTTTTTAAAGATAAATGGCGTGATAGAAAATGTTTGCTTGAAGGTTGGCCGGAGAATCATCAAATTCTGGAAGAGGAAGATAGGAATTATTTAAACAGCAACTTCATGATAGAAGAAGTTGAAAAAGCTATAAGTGAAACTTCGGGCTTCACTTCTCCTGGTGAGGATGGGATATCTTACTCCTTTATTAAATGCTATTGGTCTTTAATCAAATCTGAATTCTATTATAGGAAGCTTTGAATTATTTTTTTTTAAACAGCTGATATGGATGTTAATTGGAAAAGAACTTTTATAGTTCTCATTCCCAAAATCAATAATCCGAATTATGCTCACAATTATAGGCCTATTAGCCTTTGTAACACAGTTTACAAGATTGCTTCGAAAGTTCTTCTAAATAGAATGAAAGGTATCATTCTGAAGCTCATCACTGTAGAGCAGGCTGCTTTTGTTAAGGGAAGATCTCTTCATGACCATGTGTTAATTGCTCAAGAACTCCTCCACAAATTCAGAATTTCTAAAGCTTCTAAAGGTCTGGTGTCTATTAAATTAGACGGAACAGGCTTATGATTATATGGGGTGGCCAACTCTTCAAAAGGTTCTCTCTTATTTTGGCTTTCCTGAATTCTTTTCAAAATTAATCATGGAATGTGTTCAAAATCCATCTTTCTCTATCTTGATCAATGGGAATCCTTCTAGTTCGATCAAAGCTAGGAGTGGGTTTAGACAAGGTTGTCCCTTGTCACCATATCTTTTTATACTTTGTTCACAGCTTCTTACAAATGGCATTAAGGAGAAGGATGAAATTGGTATTCGGGTTAGCAAGAATGGTCCAAGAATTTTGAATTTATTATATGTGGATGATATCATATTCTTTGCTGAAGCAAAACTTAAAAATGTGAAAGCTTTTAAAAAAGTTGTTAGCAGGTATTGTGAATGGACTGGCCAAAATGTTAATTCTAACAAGTCTGGGATATTATTTGGTAAAGCAGTCAACAATCGAAAGAAAGGGAAGATTAAAAGGATCCTGGGTTATAATGAAGTTAAGGAGCTTAATTATCTGGGATCTAAACTGGCTTTAAGGAGGCTTTCAAGGAAGGATTTCCAATTCTTATTAGACAAGGTTTTAAAGAAGCTGAACATTTAGGGTTTAAAGTTTATTTCTCTGGCCTGTAAATTAACTATGGTTAAAGCTGTCATTCTTGCTCTTCCTTCTTTTCATTCCATGATTTCTTTGGTTCCTAAGGCTGTGCTAGGTGAGATTGAAAAATACTGCAGGAATTTTATTTGGGATAAGTCCAATGAGGGACACGGCTTACACTATATAAGCTGGAATAAACTCTGTGAGCCTATTGATTCAGGAGGCAGAGGTCTGCAGTCGTGTTCAAATAAAATGGGTCCTTTAAGGGCCAAAATTGCCTGGAAATACATGAAAGATGAAGATTCTTTATTGCATAAAACTTTATTTCCTAGATATGGATCTTGTTGGAAGGCTGTGAATAGAAATAAGTCCAATTCTTCAGCTTGGAAAATAATTAAAGACAGGAGCAAATTCTTGCAAAAAATCATGAGATGGGATATTACTAATGGACATTCAATTGATGTAATGGATTTTAGATAAATGTCTTAATAGATGGCCAACTTTTGTCAATACCATAGATGAAGTGGATGGGGTTTTAACGGTTGAAACCTTTATATCTGGAAGTCATTGGAATTTGTCTGAACTTCAAAAGTTTTTTGGTAATTAACTGGTTCAACTTATCTGTCAAACTGAAATAAAAACAGATCTTGCTGAAGATCATTTTGATCTTATTCACATGGAATCGGGTAGAACTATCACTTCTTTGGCAGTTGGAGTTAATTATTCTCCTTATTCTGATAACGCTTTATGGAATTGGCTTAAAAAGTCCAAACTGAATGCTAGAGTGGAGAATTTCTGCTGGAGAATGTTTAATAATGCATTGCCAACCAACTCTTTTTTATCATACAGAAGACTTCAAACCAACTCTTATTGTCCTAGAGGCTGTCATGAAGAAGAGAATATTTGCCATCTAACATGCAGATGTACAGAAATGACTGAAGTTATTAAGACTCTGAATATGTGGGGCTTCTATATTCCGATATTCAATTCTAAGGAAGAGCTGTTTGATTGGCTTGTGAGACAAAATTCTTTCACTTCTAGCTTATGGTGTAATGTTGTATATCTTAATTGGAAGGAGAGAAATGTGCTAGTTCATGGGAAAAAAGAACGGAGTTCAATTTTTATAGCTGCTGAAGCAGTTAGTTTTGTAGGAGTTTTTAATACTCCTAACTTCATCAATTTGGGCCGGTTGGGTACTAATCAGCGTTTGCTATTTGAAGATCGTTGGTACTCTCCTCCATCCAATTGGATCAAGGTGAATGTAGATGCAGCTTTATTTTCTTCTTATAAAAGAGGAATTGGAGGTGTAATAAGGGACCACAAAGGAAGACTCATAGCAGCTTATGGAAGACCCGAAAGGCATTGGGATATCACTCACTTAGAATTACTAGCTATTACCTCTGTTAAAGAAGTTTTCAAAGATCGGATGCATGGTTATAAAGGTATAATCATTGAAAGTGATAATGTCAATATTATCAAATTCATTCACAAAAATACAAAGAAAGGAGTCAAAGTTATGGATAAATTTTCTTTGATTGATAGCTTTAATTTTGTTATTTTCAATTGTGTAAAAAGAGACTGTAACAAGTTAGCTGACCTTTGTGCTAACTATGGTGTTTTTTCTAGTTTTTTTTTTGAAGACATTTCTAATGATAAGATTCCTCCTTCATTTGTTAACATTTTAAAGGAGGAATCTTTATCTTGTACTTAGGTGGGGTTTTTTATTCCCCTTTTTCTTTTTTAAT
The DNA here is from genome assembly GCA_022539455.1 of Dendrobium nobile. NCBI lineage: Eukaryota > Viridiplantae > Streptophyta > Magnoliopsida > Asparagales > Orchidaceae > Dendrobium > Dendrobium nobile. Next base: position 11,195,699 of record CM039732.1, on the reverse strand, counting down.
AGTTATGCTTATTGCTTTCTTCAAAAAAAAAATGAATTCTTGAGTAGTTGAATATCATGCTATATGAATTATCTTGAGTTGTTGTAAAAATCCGCTACTAATTTTAAAGTTTCTGAACTGAGAGGAATGTGTAATTTTTGTTCACTTTGGCTAACTCATTTTTATTCATTATTTTTTAATTTGTCTAACTCATTAATTATATTCACACATAAAAATGGATTCAAGTCATTTTTGTTGCATTGTCCTCAAATTTGGTGTATTGGAGTGAGGTGCAGAGTCAAGCTCGAATGAAGTATGTGGGTGGAAGTTGAAAAACCTTAAAACTTTGAAGAGATGAAATTAGTTTGTTATTGCTTAAAGAATGAGTTGAACCACATTGTTATTGGCTAAGGGGTCAACCATTCGACTTACAATATCATGTGAATGGAATATCGCCTAAGGATTACAAGTTGGTTTCAAGTGATTCAGATGTACTTGACATGCTTGGCAGTTCTTATAAAAGGAATAGATTTGAGGTGGCAGTTGCAGTGAAATATCACGAGGAAGATATGTCTCAATAATAGAACATTCAAACTAAAATTGACAACCAATTAATTGAAATGCATCCGTTTAGCTCAAAGATCGAAGAAAATAATGATATTGTAGTAGATGATCTTTGCAATGAGTTCTTCATACCTCAAACTAATGAGGCAAATAATCTATGTGTTGGTTTGAGGTTTGAGGATTCCCAAACTTTCAAGAAAGTAGTTAGGTATAATGCAATTTTACAGAATTATGTTATAAAGATACATGCTAGTGACAAATCCAGAGTAACTATTACTTGCGCATATAGAGGCTGTCCATGGAGAGTACGTGCCTCATTATGTCATGATGGACAGTCCTTTGAAATAAAAAAAATTTAATCAACTCATTTATGTCCTGGGGTCAATAGAGCTAGAAAACATCAAGCTACTACTACTTGGGTCACTGATGAAATCAATGTGTGCATTGTTGGTTTCAATATTGGCTGTAGATATTTAATTGGAGTTTATGCTTGTCATCTCAAATCAAAATATCTTGGCGTATTACTATCTGCAAATTATTTGGATGGTAATAATGGTCTCTACACAATAGCATATGACGTTGCTGAATTGGAGTCCAAGAAATCATAGGAGTTATTCTTGAGAAACTTGTTGGAAAGTTTTTGTTGTGAAAATGAACAATTAGCCTTCATATCCAGCGTGGAGAAGGACCTTGGTGAAGCTATAAAGTTTATTTTCCCAAATGTTGAGCATAGAGTGTGCATAAGACACCTGTGGAAGAATATTAAAAAAACTCTTTCGTTGTGAAGATGACACCAAACTTTAGAATTTGGTTTGGATGGTCGCAAACACTTGCAAGCAATATGATTTGTACATGAAACTTAAGGAGATTTTCAAAATTAGTCCACAACTATACTCTTACTTGAATATGTTGTCATGCTAGTGGTCTAAGGCAATATTCTCAAAGCACATTAAAAATCACTACAATACGTGTTAAGAGAGTTACTATTTGCATGTTTTACATTCTTTCAACTTGTATAGTTTTGATGATTCCAAATATTATTGTTTCAAATATTATTTTCTCCTAACACTTTTTGGAAGAATTGTTTGCTTTTGTATGGACTCACATTTAAGGATAGTCGTACTCCAGACTACTGAATACTTCAAATCAAATTCAGCATATCATATTTTTGTAAATTGAAGTCTATATTTTTCACTTTATTGAGTTAGAGAGAGTATGATTGTAATTGAGAAACCTATCACACACACACTGAGAGAGATCTTTAAAAGGTAAATTTTTTTTATATAATGATCGTACGGGACGAACATTGTTCGTACGGGATGATCAAGTCAGTTATACCCCTCGAAGAGCAATGGAACGAACAGAAAAGTGATGAAATTTTTTCTAAGTCCTAATCGTCTAGACAAAATGCCAAATTCGTCTCTGGACGATGTCCTCTGATTTCTCACTTTTAACTGTTCGTCCAGACGAAATGGTCCATTCGTCCCAGGACGATCTTCTCTGGATTCATAACTTGAATTAATCATCCAGACGAAATATACAGCTCGTCTTTGGACGATGTCCTCGGGATCCTCACTCTGAACAGATCGTCCAGACAAAATACCCAGTTCGTCCTTGGACGATCTCATCGGGATCCTCACTATGAATAGATCATCCAGACGAAATACCCATTTCATCCCTGAACAATCTCCTCTGGATTCTCACTCTAAATTGATCGTCTCGACGAAAAACTCAGTTCATCTCTGGACGATGTCCTCAGAATTCTCATTTTGAATAGTTCATCCAGACGAAACACACCATTTGTTCGAGGACGATCTTCTCCGATTTCAAAGTTTGTACTGTTCATCAAGACGAACATGAACATTAATCCCAGGACGATGTTCTCTGTTCTTTTAACATATGGATTATCTGCAGTTATGTTTCAGCGTGGCGTTAAAATAACTGTTCATACTGGATGAACATAGTTCGTACGGGATGATGATCGGGTACGAAGTCACCTCGTCCCAATGCACATAAGAGTTTGTACAAATAGTTTTACACTGTTCGTACGTATGAAATCACGATCATACGGGACGATCATGTACGTACAGAATTGAAAACTAGCAGTTTTTGGACGGTTTTTCATGTCTTTTATATAAAAGGTCCTTTGTAAACTCCCTTGTAATCTTTTTGGTCATTGGTCTTCGTGCTTACTAAAAGAAGTGTGAAGGAGAGAGTGAGAGAGAGTGTTTGAAGAAGAATTCCTACCATTGGAGCGTGAAGGATTCACTTGGTACTCAAAGGTAAGGATCTTAACTTTGTGAATTATGATTACTTCACTCTTTTCTCTTGTCCTTCTAGATTTCTTTTGAGAAGATCTTTCAAGAAGATCCAGTTCTCTGCCGACACTTGGTGAAGTGTGAAAAGATGAAAGATTCTCTGCCTACACTTGGAGAGTGTGAACAGCGAAAGGTTCTCTGCCTACACTTGGAGAGTGTGAACAGCGAAAGGTTTTCTGCCTACACTTGGAGAGTGTGAACAGTGGGAGGTACTCTGCCTACACTTGGAGGGTGTAAAAGGAAGACGGTTCTCTACCGCACCGGGTAGTGGTGGAAGAGAGTTTTGTGAATGCTTCTCTGCCTTGCTGTGGGGGAAAAAGGAGAGACACTATTGGTATTAGTATAATACTCGGAGGGTGCCTCAGAAGAGTGGATGTAGGTCGTGTTGATCGAATCACTATAAATCCTGTGTCTTTTATTTTTCGTTGCTTTTTACTCTGCTTTTTTACTTTAGTTTTTTTTTTCTTTTTGAAAGTGTGTTGAAAAATTGTTTCTATAAAAATCTTTTTACAAAAAATCATTAAAGTTTTTATCGGTTTAAAAAATTAAAGAGGAAAATTTTTAATTATAAATTCACCCCCCCCCCTCTTGGTTAGTCGCTAGGATATGACATTAGGTCTAACAACCTAATTCATATTGAACAAAGTTTCAACAACACGAACAACATGTCTAAATCATTTTATGCATGGGTTGAAGAAGTAAGAAGTAAGCTCATAATTGATTTGGTTGACATGATTAGGGGAAAGCTTATGGAACAATGCTCTCATAGAAAGATTAATTGTGCCTCTTGGAGAGGTCAACTAGTACTTATGGCAAACAATTACATAAGAGATATAAGTAAAAGGAAAGAGGCATTTTATAATTCGCCAGTCAACTTCAAGCAGTGCTGAAGTTGAGGGACTTCATGAAAGACATGAGGTGGACATAGAGAGGAAGAAATGTAGTTGTGGATTTTGACAATTAAGTGGTTTACCCTGTATACACAGTGTTGCATTCACTGGAACACGACAACATACCTTAGGGCATACATATGTTGATTAATAGCATATGGTGCAGTAGTTTAGTTTTGATAGTTTAGTAGTTTAAATTCAATTTAGTTTTGTTTTGATAGCTGTGTGTCTTTGGAATAGAAAGTTCTTATAACAATATTTCCAAACAAATTTCTATGTGTCTTTGGAATAGCTGTGTTTCACATAAAAAGTTTTTTTGAATGATGGCTTTTACCCATACCAATTACATTAAATGCTAGTTTTGACTGATAGCTTTGTGTATTTGGAATACAGAATTTTCAAAGAAAAGTTCCCCAGCACTCCAATTCTTCGAGGCAAACCAAAGTTCTCAGAATAATATTTCCAACTAAAGTTTGAAATCAAGTGCAAACAAAACTTCTGATAAAAACATTTCCAATAAAGTTTTTGTAATTCATTTTAATGATGGCTTTGAACGATGAGCCTAGCATGATCATGCCTGCTATCACTCTTGTTTGGTATTTTTACCAAATCAATGTCTATCACTTCAGCAACAATTCAGAACATCAGTATTGTTGTGAAAAAAATATTACCAAGCAATTGTTCATTTAATATCTAGAAAAGAGAGACTTCTCATTCAAATGAAAAATTGGCAATGAACATTCTTCTTCATTCAAATGAAAAAGTGAATTAACAATTATAATTATAGCTCATGGGAAGAGATTTCACAATGACAAATGCAATCAAAATTAAAATAACCACGATAACCAACAAGATTTTTATTTGTACAAGGTTGGTTCTAACTAAAGCAACTTGAGTTGGGCTGGTTTCAGAAAATTGTACACTACTATGCGAATCATTTACTTCACCACACCATTTGAAAAAATGAAAATCTCTTTTTGATCTATTATATGAGCATCTGTAGAATTTTCTTCCATAACTATGCAATTTGTATGATGTATATATTGTACATTGCAAATTGCAATGATAATATATTAGGTTACTTGGGTTTCTAATTGGAGTCACTAATGAGCTCGAGCTCATTGTAGAATGGCTGCATGGCTTGAGAAGCAATTAAAATACACCTTCAAAATGAAAAATTGACAAATTTCAGTAATGCATAACATTAAAACTGATAAATCGGTTACCAAATATTAGTAAGTTAAACATATGCACTACTCCTATCTATTCTTGAAGAGCTGCAAAATTCCTCACAGGTCTCCAACTTCCTGAAGGACTCCCTCATATGCGAATAGTTTTGATAAGAGTAGAGACACAAGAAGCTGCTCTGCTCTCAACCAAAAGTTGGCATCTGCATCTGTCTTATTATCGTTTGCAGCCACTTCAACCTTTTGTTGCTACTGTCATCTTCTTATATTTGCATATTCTCTTCATTAAAAAAACAATATGACTTATGTGTGTGTGTGTGTGTGTGTGTGTGTGTGTGTGTTTGTGTGTGTGTGTGTGTGTATAAAGATGAGAAGATGTAAAGCAGACTAATTTCAATAGGTTTTAGTTGGTTCCTATAGGTGAGCCGTGGAGAAGGTGAAGTGTGATTGATTGGAGAAGAAGAAGAAAAAATAACAACTAAGACATTCATATGGTAAAAAAAATTAGAACCATCCTTCATTCATGAAATGTAAAACACAAACAATAAACCTTGCTGATCGATCTTCGAACACAACTGAGAAGATGTGAGGCCAAGGAAAGATGCGACTCATATGAAACCTTCAAATGCGACAGAGAAGGCAAGGGTTTGGACTCACGACTAAGGGAAAGATGAACGGAATATGATGCATTATGAAGAAGGGAAGTGTTTGGACGGACAAGACACTCTCTCGCGACCGAATGGAAGAGGATGCGTGGTAGGGCTTTTTACACGGGGATCAAACGACATAAGAGAATAGATGAAATGGGAGTTTTAAGTGGTATATAAGTAAATATGATAGTTCAGGTGTTTAATATGTATTTTTCATAGTTTTAGGTGTTATGTATGTAAAAGTCCCAAAAAACATTTAGTAGAATCAAGGGACCACCACAATTACCTCTTAATGGGCTCTATACCTATATACCTCTATACATTTTGTATTGGTAATCATATCTATATTGGGCTATATATCTCTATACACAATCCAAGTCAGTAGACTCGCACTATAGTAAAAAAATCACAATCATTAATCTTCACTCAATATTAAGTATTATTCTCCTCATAAGACACTGACACTCTAATGGTTATAAAAAGGAAGCTTCAACCTACTAAACAGAGGAAGCACCACCAAATTTTTGTAGTTCATCATGAGTATGACTTATTAACTCTAGAGAGAGTTTAAATATTATAATTATGATGGATTGCTATAGATGCCTCCAAGAGCTCATGATGTTTGTGGGAGTTTATTCCCTATTATAATTGTCATGCCTCAAAATCAAATTTAGAATAATTATTTTTTTACCTTTTAAAAAAAACAATAATGACCACTATAGTTATCTATTTTTTTTATCAATAATACAAACTAGCAGCATAAATCATTATATTAATCAAAACATATATATATATATATATATATATATATATATATATATTATTCATGCTCTAAAAATTATATAAAATAATTAAGTGTTATATAATCATAATATAAAGTCTATCTGCTCATGATTACAAAAGAATAACTAAACAAAATAACATAAAAACATAGAGAATCCTATAACTGCTCTGTATCACACTCTCAATTCTCTTCTCTGACTTGAAATCATTTAAATTACTTATAATGAGATAAAAAAACCAGCATGTCACTAAATCCTATAATTGAACTCAAAGCACTATAAAAAAGTAGTATGCATGTCATTAATCAATTCATAACAGTAGAAGTCAATATGAACATAAATTTGTGCAAAAATAGTAAACACATATAGTAGCTATAAAATCTATAAAATGGTAAATACATGTACTATATAGAAGCAAATAAAATAGTATATTATATAACTAATATAATCAATAAACCAGTTATTAGTAGGTTGGTAGATTAGTAGATTCGTAAATCATTACAGAGGTTGAATCAAATAAGCAGTAAACAATCTTCCCTAAATAATATGTCGTAGCAGTAAGGAAATTATAGAAATCAATAAACCAGAAACATCTATAAAAAATGTCAGAATATATAGCAATGAAGTATAATTAAATCAATATACACATGAGATTCAATTATCTTATAACACATGTTCAATGTCACTTGCTCGGTATCACATGCTCAATAATAGTAAATCAATAAACAGTGATCGATTATGGTAATAATGACATTATCGATATAATCGGTAATAGTATCAACATCATTAATCACATTAGTAACAATATCAGTAATGTTAATAATAGTATTAGTATCCATAAAATTGGTGGCAATAATAGTAAAATAATAACAATAACAATAAATGGTAATTAGTAGAATATTAAAATGTACAGTAATAATAGTGTAGTAACATACATTCCAATAAGTGTAAGTAAAGATTTCTAGCTTGCATGATGTTTTTCCAGTAATCAGTAATCAATAATTGTTATCTTAGTACATAAAGTTGTCACTCCTCGCTTGTCGGTACAGTAATAACTCTTTATAACTCCAAATTAATAAATATCATGAATTAGTGGAGGATAACACCAAACCACAGTATAAAAGAAATCATGTTGGTCCACCATCCTGTACATACCAATCAGTCTTCAGTCAATGTTAGTATTTCACCAGCTTGTAATATTTTCACATATTATTATTATCATAATATAATAATAATAATATAGTAATAATAACCAACATTAATTAATCATGCTTATATTCATTCATAATGTTTATATTAATAGTATATTTATATTAAAATATTAAAATATGTATTCTTACAAATCATTTAAAATATAATAACTTTTAATTTATCTAGTGAAATCACACAATCAACTAGTTAAAATGTTAATAATAATCAGAACTATAACATATGAAAAGTTATGCAATAGAAGTTCACTAAATCCATGGAAAATAAAATAAATTCAATTTAGAATAAATTAGATGGTCTAAATCAAAATTTTTAAAAATAGAGATAGGATAATAAACACATACCTAGATCTGAGAAATTATCACAAAAGCGCTAAAGCAATTTAATAATAAAAATCATATTTGTCTCTTTTCTCTCTCCTCCTTCCCCCCCCCCCCCCGCCCTTTTTTTATTCGTTCCATAGCAAACTAACACTATGAGGTGTGAGAGCAGAGGTTGAGTGGGAAAAATATAAATCTAAATATATGTTAGTGGGTACCATCATAAGGCCACCACAGAGCTCCGCAGTATCTCATGTTGAATCAAGAATTACTATATAACAGAAACTTCAATGCCACAGTGGCATTTTTTAGCGTATTGTAAGACAACATGATAGGACATCCTCCATCTATAGGTTTTATTAGGTTGGGTGATAGCCCCTTTTTGGTATTAGGATAATAGTTTTTAGAGAATTGATTGTAAACTAGAGCCATAAGAATTAATTCAAGTGATATAGTTTTGGGTATGTCTTGGCATTCATTTATGTTTATTTTCATGTGCATGTATGTTCAGTCATGTGTTTAGTGTGATTATGGATTTACAAAATGTGATGCCTTAGAATTATAAAAAAAATTGTGTAAGTAAAATACTACGATCAAAATACTATGGTAAAGATGGATTATGATTTGGAATTATAGTGACTCTAAAAAAAATTAGCACAATCAAAATACGGGTTATTACAATCTACCCACCTTAAAAAAGTGTCATCCCTCACATTTCCCTTAAGGATTCAGGCATAAAATCAATATAAATTAAATCCAAATAATCAAACTCAAATCAAATCAAAACTCATCAAAAATCATACAGTTATGCAGTTCATCTAACACATGTCATTCAATTATGCTTGCAAACTAATACACATTAAACTATCCATCATACCCAACTCTCAATAAAATCCTAAAGCTCTGGTAACAATCAATTCTTCTAACAAATATGCTCTTATATATTTGTGATACCCCAGAATTATAAAAAATTCGTGTAAGTAAAATATTATGATCAAAATACCATGGTGAAGATGGATTACGATTTGGAGTTATAGTGACTCCAAAAAAAATAGCAAAATCAAAATTTGGGTTATTACACAAAACCTAAATATAATAGATATGAAGAGTCCCAATCAGATAGCACCCACATAGAGTATCATCCATAGATTTAGTTATAATGTTGTTTCTCAGTTTACTAGTTTGATAGCTCAGCTGATGATCGAGGCATGTAATATGTTTTTTTTAGTTGATCTGATAATATATGGGGGCACTCACATATGTTTTTGAGATTGAAGCCTTCGAGATTTGAGGGCTCTGTTGAGCCTAGAGTAGTAGAGGATTGACTGAGGAGGCTGCATAAGATATTTGATCTCATGTTGTGTCCACTTTGAAGAAGGTATCTTTAGTTTTTTTTTTCTGTTAGACAAGGAGGTTGAGAGCCAATGGCTAGGCTAATAAGAGGAGAAGAATCAAGGTTTAATTAAGAAGAGTTTATTAAGGTATTCCAAGTATGATTAGTACCACCTTCTATATGCCAGCAGATGTAGGAGATATTTTTAGGCTTATCAAGAAGAGCAAGATTATATATTATGTAGTTTGAGGCTGATTTTATTGCATTGGCTAGTTACACTTCATAGTTTGTTAGCACTCCCAAGGAGAAGTGCTATAAGTTTCTAAGAAAGCTCTGAGATAGTTTGAAACATCAGTTGGTCAAATTCCCTACTTATAATTTTTTTTTAGTTGGAAATTAGAGTGAGCTCGTCTAATTGAGAATGATTTGATAGCCATTTAGTAGTGGTGAGACTTATACTATTAGATTTTATGGGAAGAGGAGTAGGATTGGACTCCCCAGGTTTAGGAGAGGAGGATAGTCTATATCTATAGCAGTCCCTAGAAATAATAGTGTTGCCAATTCTGGAGGTTATATTAGTGGGGCACCTATGAGTTGTAGTTATGGCAAGTGCTACTTTGGTTAGTACTACAGGACAGTTGAGCATTATTTTTATTGTGATCAAATTGGACACATAGTAACAAAGTGTCCATAAGTGGGGCCCAACTGACATTCTGAGCCTAGATGCGAGAGTTCTATCAGAACAATAGGGAGAATGAGGATAGTTTAACTTTGTAAGTTTACTGAGGGATTATCCACTAAAGGCAGTGGCTCTAGTTCTATAATAGGGAGATCACCCTCAGGTTAGAGAGAGTCTAATAGTTTGGTTACACTAGCTCATATTTAGGCATGCATATAGTCTGACTTAACATGAGGCTCAAGATGCTCCTAATATTTTTAAAGGTACAATATACATTTTTTATCATCTCTATAACATTTTTTTAATTCTAAAGCTAGTCACTAATTTATTTTTAAGCACAACTTTGATTTATTGAACTTATCTTCCATATTTCTACCTTTCACTTTCACTATAGGAAAAACATCAATTTTTTATGCCCATTTCCGTCAAAAAATGGCCAAAATCTGTCAGAAATAACTATTTCTGGCAAAAAAATTTTCTCTGGTTAGACGTGCGTCGGGAAAACCATTCTAACGCAAAATAATTCGCCGGAAACATTTCCGGCGGAATTATGGCAAAAAATTTGTCGAAAAAATATTTCTGATAGATTATTTTTTTACCGAAACATTAAAAAAATTAAAATAGAAATCGGAACATTAAAAATTAAAATTCAGTCAGCTAGGATGCTGCACCAAGCCCATCTAAAGGCTCCCCCAACCGGCCTGCCAAAGCCAGCCATACCGCTAACCACTTCCTCCAGCCCGGCCGGCCCGACCAAGCTAGTGTTGCGCACCCTAGCATGCCCAAAATCCCCAGCCCAGCGTCCCATGAGCTAGCCCGACCATAAGCCCAAGCTCAGTGCCTACAGTGGGTTCGAACCCCAACATCCTGCGCACAAATGCATACCACCTACTAGTTGGCCATTAAGGAAAATATGCTAAAGTTGATACTTTGTTTATTTAAATTAGAAATTGTTAATGTTATAAGTAATTATTATTTTAGAAGTAAAAATATTTTTTTAAAGATAAAAAAAACTAATTTAATTAAATAATGAATTATTAAATTTGTTAATTTAATTTAAATAATTTATTTTGACAATAAGTTATTAAATTATTTAACTTAGTTAAACAAAATAAATAATTATACAAATTTATTATAATTTAAGTAATTTTATTTTTGGTCATTAAATAATTAAATTATAATTCAATTTATTTTATTATAATTTAAGTTATTAAATTAGTTATTAATATAAATAATTAAGTTATTTTTAAAATATACAAATATTTAATTTAAATAATTTAATTTATAATAAGTTCTTAATACATAACATTATTTTTTAATTTCTGTCATAAATCCACCAGAAATTCCATCGGAAATATATTTGCAGGAAATCCAATAAAAAAATCCGTCGGAAATTCGACGGGAATTAGCTAGAAATATTCTGTCGGAAAATCCGCCGAAATTTGTGATGAATTTACTTCTGCCGAAAATGAGCTATTTTCCTGTAATATTTGTCTATTACTTTACTGATTGGGGATGTTAAGTTGTAGTAGGGTATATTTTTATGACATAGAGATATCTTATAAGAAGTTGAGGTCTAGTCTGATTTGATTGCCTATATCCAAATTTGATGTTATTTTATATATTAATTATAGAAAATTGAACAAAGTCACAATTAAGAACAAATAACCCCCTACTAATGATAGATTATTTATTCAATCAGCTTGCAGGATCACCTATATTTTCTAAGATTGATATAAGATATGCATATTACTAGGTGAAGGTGAGAGAAGTAGATATGGCGTAGACTGTTTTTAGTACCTAATACAAACACTATAAGTTTTAATCATACTTTTGGGGTGACTAATACACTTGTAATTTTCATATATCTGATGAATAGAATATTTTGAGAGAATATGGATGAGTTCCTAACCATTTTAATAAAAAAAAAATATTTTGTTTTATTCTACTTCTAAAGAAGAACATGTGACTCATAAAGGATTTTTTTGGAGATATTGAAGTAGCATCAAATGTATGCTAAGTTTTCCAAGTGTGAGTTATAGCTGAAAAGTATTTCTTTTATAGGACATGTGATTAGCAACATAGGTATTTCTATAAATCCTCAAAAAGTTCAAGGCATTGTTGATTGGCTGGGGCATACTGATATATCTAAGGTACACAACTTTTTAGGCATGGCTAACTACTATAAAAAATGGTGAAAGGATTTTCTTAAATTTGTACACCTCGTTGAGATTGACTCACAAGTCAATAGCTTTTATCCAGACATCTAATTATGAGGTAGGTTTTCAAAAGCTAAAGAACTATTTAATATATAATCCAGTTCTGAATCTTTCATCTAGTATGAAAGGATTTCAAGTATTCATGGATACTTCACTGAAAAGATTAGGTTACATTTTGAAGTTGTAAGGAAAAGTTATAGCTTATTATTCCAAGTGTTGAATCTACATGAGAGGATCTATCCCTCCTACGATTTGTAGCTTGCTATCATTATATTTGAATTACAAATCTAGAGACTATATGTATAGAATAAGGTGTGAGATTTTCATTGATCATTAGAATCTAAAGTATATATTTACTCAGAAGGATCTAAAACTATGGCAAAGAATATACCTTGAGTCAATTAATGATTATGATTTGAATATTCAATATCAACTTGGTAAGGCAAACATTATAGTTGATACTTTAAGCAAAAAATCCTCTAAGATATCGAGCATGCTGCTCACTTTTGAAAAATATTTGATTATGAATATATGGAAACTATTATTAGAAGTGATACCTTCTATTGATCGGGATTCTTGTATTCTTGCTCAAATGATTATTTAACCATCTCTTTAAGGAATGATTTAAATGATTTAGAAACCTAAAGTTAGACATAGAGTATTTGAAATATGATTGATTAGATCAAGTCTAGTAGGAAATCTAAATTGTGAGTATCTAACTTTTTGTGTTATTGTATACAAGAATAAAAGTATGGGTTCCTAGTTTCAGAGATATTTGATGAGTTATTCTATATGAATCTTATCATTCAAGCTACATTATTCACCGGGGAGTAATAAATGTGTAGTGATTTGAAAGGTATATTATGGTGGTTTGGATTAAAAAAAAAAGATGTGATAGATTTAATCATTAAGTGTGAGTCCTTTCAATTAGTGAAAGCAAAATATTAGCAAACTAGAGGTTTTCTGCGATTGTTACCTATTCCAAAGTACAAATGAGAAGAAATAATGTTGAATTTCACTATAGAACTTCCCAAGTCGAGATACGGGAAGTATGTCATATAGATTTTCTCTCTATAGAACCCTTCTCTCTCTCTCTCTCTCTCATTAACATCAGCTTCCAACAACCAAATGAATGAAATAATATATTGTAAAATATAAAAAAAATACAGATAATGGCCTAACGCTGCTGAGCCACTACCTAATGTTTTGGCGCTAGTTCAAAATCCCAAAAATTGGAGTCTGCATTGCTAAAATGTCACTATTTAGTTCATGTCATTTTATCAACACCGTGATGCTTATACACCTAATATTGTGGCACTCAAATAATGACAATTTTCAAATTTTGCTAAATTCATTCTAAACCTTTGGGACTGATTTTAGAACATATGTCATCTTTTTCAACCATAAACACTTCCAAATACATATAAATGAATTTAAAACACAAAATTTCAAATATTTATATTTTTCCAATTAGGTTAGAACAAGTTAACCCACATGCTGAACCTAGAGGTGTCAAAGTTGTGGGCTCCAAGAGAGAGCGCTGTGGCACACACAATTGGGAGATGTGGTACCTGAACAAATTTTTATATTAAAAATATTATTTTTTATTGTTACACTCACATCACCAAATCAAAGTAGCCAGCTAAAGAGAGAAAGGAGGAGAAATTTTAGTGAGATAAAATCAATTTAGGCCACTTTAGGTCATTTTCTGCTATCAGTCTAGTTCTGAAGTTATTTGACTAAAGGTAGGTTGCATTTTTTCTATCTCAATTTTCAAAAATATAGAAATTTTAGAAAATTCTGATTTAAATTATAATTTTGTTAACAAAAAAATGGGGATAACTTAACTTTTACAAAACATTCATTGTATAACTTTTTGTATGTTATAGAGAAGATGATTCTGGATATTTATATATTTTATAAAAATTTTACAATGGGGGTTTTAAGAAAATGCAGAATTTTAATTATATGTAAATAATTATAAAAGTAAAAAATAATATTATAGTTAAATTAAAACTTCAAAATAATGCTCTAAAAATATTTGATAATTTAGTTATATTTCAATATAGTGAATTATTTATGCTTAGTATTATATTTTGATGCATGCCATTAAAGCCTTCAATCTTATTTTGAAATAAGTTTACTTATATTTCTTTTACTATAATGAAATGAATTATATAGTTATTTGAATGAAATGTGTGATTATGGAAGATTCGATGGGTATGGAAGAAGTTTTACTATGGTGTTAAACACACATTATGGTGTTTTATACATATTTTATTTTGGTGTGTATATGCGCATTATGTTATGATACTAGGAATTTTTAGAAATAATGGCCTATTTTCTAATATGGTAGCATGTGAGTCAAATGTAATAACCTGGAGTTTGTGAAAAAGATTTTAAAATTAAAATATTTAAAAATTGAAAATTTGAGCTAGTGCTCTATGCATTTTGTTGGCGAGCACATCAACATTAGGAGACTACAGGAAAGTGCCATCGTTGTGGTAAACTCTTTGATATTTCTAAAAATAATTATTTATAGTACTATTTTAGATGCAACATTATGGCGCTGTCATGGGAGTGTTGTGTGGTGCTAGGCACTAAAAAGTATTTTTTATATTCATTTCTTCTCCACTTAGCTACGCTTCATTCCAGCCATTGGGCTTACCAAGGAAGGAAGAGAGGAGGAGGGGGGAGGAAAGAAAGAAGAGGGAGAAAGGAATTGAATTCATTTCATCAGTCAATTCTATTATGAGATTTCTTCTACTTTTAGTAGATAACCTAAATCCTACTCTAATTTTTAAAGATTTTGAGTTTAATGAATCTAATCTTCTCTGCATCGATAAATATATACTTTCTCCTGATTTACTGTACTTTCACCATGTAACTTTTTGTATATGATATATTTGAATTATATGAGCATTTTGACTATAATATTATTAAATTTTACCTGATTGATATGATTTTCTTAAAGTAAATAAATAATGATTAGATTTCTTGCATTTTTCTAGCTTAGTTTATTTCATACATGATATTGACCGATGCAAGATAAACATGGCATTCCTATATAAGCAAAGAAGATGAATTGTTAACACCATAATTAATAAGGGTTGACTCTTAAAACATAATTTCTTATGCATAGGGGGGGGGAGGGGCAATGAGTTTTCCTTAAAATAGAAGATTTATGGTGTAATCATGGATGTTAACCTATAATTGTTTGATTGAGTTACGCCAACGAATAAAGAGTGACTACTCTTTATAAAATCCACTTGTAATGATTATGCCATTATAATATAATGATGGTGATATAATGAATAATTGATAAGACTCATGAATGATATATGAAAGAATAAAAATATCATATTAGCGATGAATATTCTATCTTACTATTTATAATTGGATTCATAATTATATGTATATGATAGTATATGAACTAATTGATAGGCATATTGATATAGTACATTAGTTTGACACACTAATAAACATGTATACATGACATATTACTAATAAAAAATAGATTATAGAATCATTTGCATCAATATAATTGATAGAAGATCGATGTATGTTTTACTGCACATTACTTGACATTTCTTCACAGACTTTTATTATTTTTTAAGGATTCTTATTCTTCTTTAGATGCTTTTGCATGACTAATCATATTGATTTTTATTGACATATTGATATTGATTGCTTATTTCATATCGATGGCCACTGATTTTATATTGATTGAGTTAAGCATGCATATTGATGATTGAAATATCTCATTAAATATAATTGTGGGTTTTGGTTGCTTGCTGGGCTATGTGCTTATTATATAGATTTGATTGATTTAAGGTCAATAAAGGGGTCATGATCTTATGAAATGAGAATATCATATATTCAGGTTTTCTTTTGATTTCTACATTTTTTAATTCTTATATAGCCACGAGCTTATTGAGATGGATTGATGGTATAAGTGATCTCTTGGTTATTGTAAACTAGATTTTGATTACTGAATATAGCACAAGATTTTGATGAATTTGATTTTTAGATTCGCTTTAGCTCGATTGATTTACATTGATGGTCTTATATAAGATATATTAAATAAGAGATAAAAAAATTATAATTCTTCCAATTTTGATTCTAGGGCATTACATTATAAGGGTCAGAATTATCTTAATTCTATTTTGACTATAGATATAAGGGCTTGAGGGAAATTTGACATTTTTTATGTAGTATATGAAATGTGTGTTTATTTACTTTTAGTGTACATTCTATTTATTTTCAAAGCTACAAGTAATACCAAGCTTAGTATATCGCATTTTATGAATTACTTTTAAATTCAGTTAAATGTAATAAGTGATTTATTTGAAAATTTAGATCTATAAGTGTGGCCAGTTGAGCTATGTTAGCTTATAATTTATCTGCAATTTATTTTAGGGTTTGGGAAAGGGAAGGGGTCAATTAAGTAGTATATTCAAGATTTGATCTGTTTGAGTTTATGTGGGTATTTCTCTTATTGATTTTCATACAATTATGATGGTTGACCTTGCTTTTCACAAGACTAGGGTCAAGAGGGTTAGCTTGATCAAATTGATCAAGCTAAACCCTAAGACCCCTTCCAATGGGTTCACTGAGTTAAACTAAATGTGTTGAGTCTAGACCCAGGTCTTGAGTTAACCTGGTTAACTAAGTCGACCTAAATTGACCAGGCCAATCCAAGTCACCCATATTTGAATTTAGATCAATTTTAAATCCCCTTAAGCTCAATTCCTAATTAATTCAGGCTTGATTGACCATATTGACCAAGTCAATAGTTGACTTGATCAACTCGACCTTAATTTGGTCAAAATTGACCTATTTTGGTCAAAAACTTGACCCACATGGCATTTAAACACCCCCAAGTCTCTCCTTGACCCAAAACACAACCAAGAATGCTATGATCTCACTTAATTAACCCTAGGAGGCATCCTGCGCGGTGGTGCCATCATTGCTAAAGATTGAGCGTCGCCCATAGGTCTGGATCCCCACATCGCAGTGTGTCACTTGGCCTAGCTGCCTCCATAACTTTTAAAATAAATAAAAAATTAGTTTTCTTAATTATTTTAAACCTAATTTTATTCAAAAAAATTTAAAATTAAACATAAATCCAAAAAATTAACATTTTGTATCAAATTGCTCAGAATTTAAAATACTTTATTTAAAAATAAAATTAATTTAAAATAATTTATATTTTTTAAATTATTTTAAAATTTAATATTTTACATTTTTTATTATATTTATTTAAAAATAATATATTTATTTTCAAAAATTCAAAATTTTATTTTAAATATTTTAATTAAAGTATTAAACATATTTTTATTATTTTAAAATTAAAACTTAAGTCAAAATACTTAATATGATTTAAAAAATTTATATTATTTAAATATTTAAATAATTAATTAAGTATTAAATATTTTTTAATTTTAAAAGTTTCATTTTAAAATATTTTAAATAATTAAATAATTATTTTAAATATGTTAATTATAAATTAAAATTAGTTTAAGATATATTGTATATTTTGAATAATTCTTAATTAATTAAACCTTTAAATATTTAACTGATTTTTAAATAAAATAAATTCAAATAATTTAAAAATATTAAATAAAATTATTTTAAATATTTAAAATTTGAGAAACATTTTAAGGCTTAATTAAATTTAATTTAAGAAATATTTTACATATCAAATAATTTAAAATTAATTTAGATAATTGAATTAATCTTAAAATTTTCTAAAATTCAAAACAAATTCAATTTAAATCATAAATATAAATTTAATATCTTAAAAGTTTCAAAATATTAAGTATTTTAATTTAAAAATAATTTTAAAATTCAAAACATAATTTATTTTAATTATACAGTCATCTTAATATTTAATTAATTTTATATTAAATATGTTTAAAATTTAAAAAAATTATTTTTAAATTATTTTAAATGATCAGAGGATCTTCCAATAACATGCTAAAATTATTTTGATAATATTTGTAATTATTTTATTTTAAAACTTGTATTTTCTTATACAAGTTTATATAAATGTTTTATAATTTTATTTTAAAATTATGTATATGTTTTTTTTTTTAATGTTGAGAGATCTCTTTGAAATCTTAAATATAGGTTGAGTATGTGAATGGAATTAATGGGGAAGGATTAGGGAATAATTATACTTCAATTATTCACTAATCAAATAATTAGTCATATTAATTAGTGTTTAATTTTTACATGCTTAGGATTCACAAGTACTTAGCTTAGGCTTCTCTTAGTTCTAAGGATATGGCTTATAATTGTTTGTTGTATTCACCTATGTTATTCAAAGGTTAGTCATAACACCTAATTTGAACCAATTCAACCTAGTGACATGTTAAGGATAATAACTTAAAGAAATTTTATGGATTAGGATACAACTCCAAATGATATGAAACTTAAACCATTTAAACTTAGTGACATCTAAGACCTCTAAAAAATTTCTAGAAATTTTTAGTATCCTTTAAGTCACTTAATTATTTAACCCTAATTTACCCCTTTAATTAAACTCCAAAATTTCATAAAATTATAATAAAACCAAATTAAACCCAAAATTTGCAAATAATATATTAAGCTCTTTAGAATTGAATTCTTAATTCAATAAAATTCAAAGCTCCTCAATTAGACCTTAATTCAAATACTAATTTAATTTCAATTATAAATTATCCTTTAATTGAATAATTAATTAAAAAATATTAAATATTTAAAAAAGTTTTCAAACACTTGGAAACACTTTCTTTGGTTATTCCTAACTTTTTGAGGTGATCCCAAGAAATTTGGACTTCATTTAAATAAAAATTTCTAAAATACCCTTAATTAAGCTATTTTTAATAATTCATCAAATATCCAAACTTTAAAAAATCATAACTAATTCTAAAAAAATTTAAATTAAGTAAACTAAAAAATATTCAACTCCAATTAAAATTTAGCATTTATTAAAAATATGAACATTTTAGAAATCAGCCTAAATAAAAAATGTTAACTCCTTGGTCAACCATAGTTCAATAACTATACCCAAACTCTTAAAAATTATAAACTCTAAATCTAGCAAACTCAAAGTCTAATTACTCCCCAAAGGATCTAATGTTTAATAAAAATACTACGACTCCATAACTTAGTTGGATTCTAAAGGTCAACTTTGGACCCCTTTGATCTAGTGGATAGGATAAACCTAGACATTCCAAAATTCACTAATTCAACTTAAATTTTAAGGAATATTATTATAAATATTAAAACTGACCAACCAACTAAATTAATTAAAATTGACCTCAAGACACTAATATTTAAATTTTAATTAAAATTTTTTTTTGACCTTAAATAAATCAAATCACAAATAACTTGAACCAGTTATCCAACATAAGGCATACCCAATATCATACAGCCTACTACACACATATAACTATTTATTAGGACATGATTTCTAATTTTAGGTTAGGCTATTGATTTTTTCCTTTCTATTTTTGTGATGTGGCAATTTTCATGTGACATGTGTGTTAGTTATTTTAGCTTTTTATGATAATTACTATGATAATGATTTTAATTACTATTTTATCTTTGTGAACTGATGGGTATTACCTGTAAGTTAGGAGCAATTTTGATACTTATAATATCTTTTATAGATGGCCATGCTCATATAATGCTAAGAAGAAAATATAAGGCATTTTAAACATAATGGATCTAAAGAGAAAATAAAGCCCCTTACATGGAAATTCTTTTTCATTTGGATATCCTTGTAGAGAATGTACTATGAGAAAGTTGAAGAAAGGAGACCAATAGAGAAGCTAGAAGATGAAGATCAATATAAAAAATACCTAATTTTTTTTAAGATTTACATCATTCTATAGGATTAGAATCTAGGTTGTTGTCGGTAGAGCCTGACCACCATTACTTCTCTGCATACCTTAGGTTGTATATTATATGGCACTTGCCATAGACTTTTGGATACTTTTTGCTCTGGTTGATGTTTTGTTTTGATGATGTGTTTACTTTTTTTGCACAGTAAAAATGACATACTTTATATATATATATATATATAATAAGCCTAATTTTATTAGGTTCTTAGGGATAAAATTATTATACTTGTGATTAAAATTCAAAATTTTAGAAATTAAGTAATATAGAAAGATAGCGATCTAGGAGATGAGCTAGAAGTCATTCGGGCTCGCATGCATCTTAATGCATTTCCTCTTTTCTTGTTTAAATGCTTCCCTTCCTGCAGGTAAATTTTAGATAATCCGACTTATAAGGATGAGGTGTTGAACTTGGGGAAGTCTAGTCTTCTAAAAAAATACTTTATAAACTTTTTTTAAAAATTTCATGCAATTTTGCTTTAGAGATTTTAACTAATATGTATTACATTAGAAACTAACTAAAATTAATTTTTAATTGCGTTTGTCTTAAAAGAATAATACCATTCATAAGTACAATACCATTTAGGAATCCCTCTAGACATCAGCCTTAATTTTCAAAGATCCAACCACCCACCCATCTTTCATAAAGACTGGATATCATAGATTTTATACAGCTAGGTGGTTAGATGGCTTTCCTTTTTAGGCAGGATATAAATCTAGAATGTATTAGCTAGAATATGGATATTAGTATTTTCTATAGAATACTAAAACTATTCTAAATTTAGGGTTGAAAGGTACTACTATCAGTATCCCGTAATATGCCTCATCGACGGGTAAGTCCTCTATCCTTCAGAGGCTAGAAATCACACCTATCTACGTTACATGGATGATGTCACCTCCAACTTTCTTTTTTTGTATGCTCAGAGTGCAGTGTTTTCTTTCTCCAATTTTTTCCCCTACATTAGCCCTCTTGGATGATGATAAGAACCATGCATGTTGACCAAGCCAAGTTGAGTCTTTCTTCCCTCTGAATAGGGAGCTCCTAAACTCCTCCATATGTGTCAATCCTATCTAAGAGAATAATGTATACCCTTAATATAGAGTCTTCTTAGGTCCCGACATAAGATATAAAAGCCCGTAAGAAACTGAATCCAACATGAAATAAACCCAACTCGAGCTGATGTATCAGATTGGGAAAATCTCGTGACTTTGATTAGGTTATACATATCATTATCCATCGAGGTGCGTAGGTGAAAGCCACTATCCTTAGTGGTTAATCATATGTATGATCTCATATGCCCTCCCATTGGCTCGCTTGTGAAGAGTGCAAAGGCCTACGACAGTTTTGTCCTATGGGATAATATGATCGTACCCTCTGCATTTTGTGCACACTTAGCGGTATCCTTTCGGAGGCCCATAATGGCTAGTTATTTAAATTTTTTTGTTATGTAGCTCAGTATATAGACACACACTATAATGTAATTGTTATAGATGCATTTTGATGAGAAATAAAAATAAATTTTGTGGTTGAGTTATTTTCTGTATATTGACAGTTATTAGCAGTTATATGGTATGTTGTCGGTTTTCTATATTATATTGGAAGAAAACATATGAAAAGTTTATAAAAACTTTGATCTTGGGTTTGACTTGTTGCAAGCCATATAAGATATGTTTCGTCTGTGGGTTATATCGGGTTGGGTTGTGACATTGTATATATACACATTTATAAAAAAGCTATCTAAACTATAAGTTCATCGTCACATATGTGAATTCCTGAAGGCCCTAATTTGCATCCATCACCACCTACAAAAACATAGACTTTAGTTGTCTTTAATATTGTAACCTAACCTTGTTTAGGTGCCTTAATGTAAGAGGTTTTCATTATAGGCATGTCTAATGGAGAACCGACAAAGGCATATCAATAAAAGCTTAGATTGCATAAGTTAAAAAAATGAATAATCTAAGATATCCAACATCTAAATATGAAAGACATGGAATTAAATGTCAAAATTTCGTATAATTGTAACTCTTCCTCATTATGTGTTCTTATATTCGTTTAAGTTTTATAAATATTTAATTATTCAAAATCTTATCTTAAATTATAGTATTAATTCCATGAATATATATTTTTGTTGTGCAAACATGATCATGAAAAAATTTTAATAATGATATATAATCCAAACTTTTAAACATATTGAATGTTTTGACATGCCCTTTTTTCTTCTTAGTTTATGAAGTTATAAAATTCTCATGTAAAATAAAATTTGTGATTACTTTATAATAATTTTGATTAAACTTTAAAATTCAACAACTTTCATGATAAATAAACTTGATTCTTAGGCTTCGTTTGGGACGGCTTTTTTATTGCTTTCTAAAACGGAGTTTTAGTAAAAAATAAAAAATTTTGTACTAAAAAGGAGTTTTAGAAAACAGTAAAAAAGCCGTCCCAAACGAAGCCTTAAATTGATCACACACACTATGGTTGCAGGAGGATATTATGTTTAGTAAGTTCTTAATATGCATAATAATTTTTTAATATATTTTGCTAATTTTTATTGTCATAAATTCTTAACTGTGGGAACACCGACTCTTCTTTCTTCTACCGGTTCGCGGCGCCAGGTTTCAGCCACCATCATTCCTCCTCTTCTTCCACAATATCGCCCTCACTCAAAATATAGACGCTCATTTTTCTAGGTTTTTTGATGGGGAAGGAGAAGGGAGAAGGCGCAAGGAGCAAGAATCGCCCTTCGAGTAGCAGGTCGATTCCTCCTGGACATTACTTTAATTTATTCCAATTATTTTATGTTGGCTTGATTCCTCTTCTCACTGCAGAGTAGCCTTAAACGTCTGTTATATGATTTCTTTTATTTGTAAGTCTTGCTGCGTCGTTGGTGCCGGTGGGAGCGTCAAGCATTGGATTTGGAGGTTACGTTGGGAGTTCCAAGATCGAGTCCTCTTCCTCAACAGAAGAATCTCCGTCATTCTTGGTATGATCGTAAATACTGGTCTTTTTGTTTGATTAAATGTGGACCTTTCTCATAATCGTTGTTTTTTTTTGGTTTTTATCTATTGCAACTGAGGGATCGTTTGAATTCAGCTATGTTTAGCTTGTTCCATGTGAAGATCTAAAACACGAGTGCGACAAGAGTTGGTTCTAATCCGGTTAATGATTGATTAAGCCATTGATCAAGCGATTGCATTTGGACTGAGGGTTTATTAACTAGGATTATAATTAAATTTAGTGCAGTGTAGTATATTAAGTCTATTGCTATTAGGCTGCTAATTACATGCGCGGTAATTGGCGAAAATATTATGAATTAGTTAGTTATTGAATAATGATCTTGTTGAATTGCCAGCAGGCTGCTAGTTAGAATGCTAATCAATATTAAATGTTTAATAATTAAGCTATTGTTTATTTTCTTGTTTGCTAATCGAGTTCAAAGTTTCAATCTTCGGAGTTCCAAGATCAACTCTTCTTACTCAATAGAAGAATCTCCATCATTCTTCATATGATCCTAAATGTTGGTAATTTTGTTTGATTAATGTTGCAGTTTTTCTCATGATCAATTTTTAAATTTCTTACGATTTATGGATTGTTTGGATTATGTTATGTTTAGCTTGTTACATGTGCAAATCTAAAACATTAGTTTGACAAAAGTTTGTTCTAATCTGGATAGTGATTGATTAAGCCATTGATCAAATGATTGCATTTGGACTAAGGGTTTATTAACTAGGTTTATTATAACTTCTATTGCAGTAAAGTATGTAAGTTTATTTGCTTTAGGCCACTAACTACATGCATGGCAATTGACGAAAATATTATGAATTAGTTGTTAGTTATTGAATAATGTTCCTGTTAAATTGGGATCAAGCAGCTAGTTATAATACTTATTAATAGTAAATGCTTAATAATTTGGCTATTATTTGTTTTTTTGTTATTATATGTTTATTAAATAATATTTTAGGACTAGTTATCTATTCAGTAAATAACAAATGGTTTTGATACTTTATACGATCATTAATTTGTAATTATGAGTTATTTGTATCCTTTAGTATAAGATTTCTCCTCATCCTAGTTTTGGTGGAATGGCATTAAGAGGACCATCTTTAGTTTATTGGTGACCAGCCATGTGTATTATTTGAAAATGATATTTCATTTTTATTCACACATGATACATTATGTGACACAAGATAGATATTTCAAAATAGAAAGTTTTTTTCCTAAAAAACTAATTCATTTGAAACAAGGTAAAAAATCTTTATGACCCTTAAGGAAGAATAATACATAATTTGTTTTGTGCAATCCTCAAAATAACTTTGGGAGTTTCAAGATTGAGTTCCAAGGCTCGATCTTGGGAGTTCCAAGTCGAGTCTTCTTCCTCACATAAGAATCTCTATCATTCTTGGTATAATTGTAAATATTGGTCATTTTGCTTGATTAATTATAGAGTTTTTCTCATATTTTTTTTAAATCTCTTGCAATGTTGGGTTTGTTTGGATTTAGCTTTGTTTAGCTTATTCAATGTGCATATCTAAAACAGAAGTTTGACAAGAGTTTGTTCTAATCCAGCTAGTGATTGATTGAGCTATTAATCAAGTGATTGCATTTAGACTAAGGGTTTATTAACTTGGATTATAATTATATTTATTGCAGTATAAAAAGTTAAATCTATTAGGCCACTAATTATATGCATGGTAATTGGTGAAAATATTATAAATTTGTTGCTATTAAATAATTACCTTGTTGAATTAGGAACAAGCAACTAGTTAAAATATTTATTGATACTAAATATTTAATAATTTGGCTAATTTTTATTTGTTTATTTGTTGTTATATGCTTATCAAACAATATTCTTAGGACTAGTTATCTATTTAGTTATACTGAACAAATGATTTTGATACTAAATGCTATTATTAATTTGTAATTATGAGTTATTTCTATCCTTTGGTGTAAGAGTTCTCCTAATCCTAGTGCTGTGGAATGGCATCAACAGGATTATCTTTAGTTTATTTGTGACTAGCCATGTTTTTTTCTTTGAAAAGGAAATTTATTATCATTTACAAGTGACACATTATGAGACACAAGGTAGATATTTCAAAAAGAAGTTTTTTTCTAGGAAATCTATTTCATTTAAAACAAGGTAAAGAATCTTATGCCCCCTAATGTTTTGTGGAATCCAATAGTAAATTAAGCTTATTCTTGGTGACGCTTCTATCAGTAGCATTTCAACACTAAACTTGAATGAAAGTGTGAATTACTACAGTTTGTTGCAACTATAATAGTGGGGTTAATATGAGCATGTCATTAATATCTAGTTGGGAAGGCTTATTATTGTACCTTGATAGGGAACAATTATAGATGGATAAGGCTTTGGATTGAAAGTTTGAAAGACTACCATTGGTTGCAATTATGGTGGTAAAGTTAATATTAGAATGCTATTAATATCAAGTTGGGAAGATTTATTTTTTTACCTTGATAGGGAACACTTGTAAATGGATTAGGTTCCAACAATCAATTTAAAGATAGGATTAATATAATATCTTTATATAAGATTGTGAACATGTAAGCTAGAAATTTATCATGTTATTGTTGAGTTGTATGTTTGGCTGAGCTTCAAATCTTGGAATTAATCATCATGATGATCAATAGACTAGGCATTTCTTGAAAAAAAAGAAGAAAATAAAAGAATGGAGTGCTGCATCTTTTCCACAATGTTTAATTAACTGTTCAATATCAGACAAATAAAATGTTCAAGTTAATTAAAATAAGTTTAGATTGAAATGAAAATGACAAATTTCAAACATTTTAAAGATTGTTACCCATGATGAATGCATACTATATTAAACAAACTTTAAATTGCAAACATCCTTGAACAATGGGAACGATTAATAAATTTAGTTTTTGAACTTCAAAATGGCCGTGCTCATGGTGTATTGGAAGAAACTTCCTGTAGAATATGTTCACAATTTGATGATTTCTATAGTCACAAGGATTTTCAAATATGTCGCACTTTCCTTCAAAGTTTTTTTTTCTTATGGTTAATGAAATATATCTATTGATTAATGTTTCATCTACCATTGTGAAAATTCCTTTAAAAATGAGTGTCTCAACAAAGTAAATAATTTTAAAATATAAATAGATTTGTTTGGAAATAAAACTTACAAAAGAATGGTGGAAAGTTAGTAGCTCGAAAAATATTGTGAGAAACTTGTTAGATAGAATATTTTAAAAATATAGTTACATGAAGCAAAGGGAACATGGAACTTGATGAAATTTGTCAACTAGAAGAAATCATAAGTTCATTTTGTAATGAGCACATTGAAGTTGTTTTTTCGTTGAGTTTTTAATGGCTAAATTGAGTTTTTTGAACATAGAAGATACACCCAGAAAATCCCTTGATTATGCTTTTTGTTTGTTGAAGAAGAGATTAGAAATGACAAAAGGTTAACAAGAGAAAATTTTGATTTTTTTTTTTTTTTTCCGGATTACATGTCGATTTCTATAGAAGGTTTTGCAAATGTTTTGTTAGAATTTGAATAGGTGAGTTAAATACCTATTGGGTAAGCTCTCACTTATGTACTTTCCATCATGTAGCATTCACATCCATATGTAAC
Source organism: Dendrobium nobile (assembly GCA_022539455.1). NCBI lineage: Eukaryota > Viridiplantae > Streptophyta > Magnoliopsida > Asparagales > Orchidaceae > Dendrobium > Dendrobium nobile. The sequence goes on along the minus strand of CM039732.1, from coordinate 11,169,065 downwards.
ACATGTTTTGCAATGGAATCACAAAAAATGTGACAAAATCATATTAACAATATACCAAATAATGAATTCTCATGTTGATATTGAATTCTCGTGACATCATGCCATGGAATCCTCATGGCAAGGCGTTAAATCCTTGAATTACAAATAAGATTATGTGGATCATTAGACATCCATAAGGAGATGAAATCCCATAAAACCATGAATCAAAATATTTATTCATCATATCATGTTATTTATAAAGAATTAGTGGTTATATGTCCGAAGAACCCTAAGGCTAATTAGTGGATAGTCTTTATGAAAATAAGAGATAAATATAAAAACCTACTATTCTTAATAAATTATAAGTCCAAACTACCCCTAAGGCTGATTATTGGATAATCTTCATGAAAATAAAGCATAAATATTAAAAATTGCTAATTTCTAATAAATTTAAAATTCAAAATCTTAAATAAATTCCTATCTACCTAGATCATCTCCAACCAGATGTCATAATGCATCAAGATCTATACATATTGGTACTTTAAAATTTGAATAGTTGCATGCATGATGGTCTATACAGTAGACATGCACAAATATTCATCAAATCTAAATGCTTCTGATTTCACTTTCTTTGCATGATCTTTTTATTTGCTTCATTTATGAAATTCTATCTTTTCATTCACATTTTTTTCTTTGAGTTGAGTTATTTATTTCACTCTTGTTATGCGAAATTAATATACAAGTGCATGCATATCTCCTCTTTAACATCGATTTGTTGCATGAAGAACGTGGATAATGAAGTGGCACAACACCTGAGGAGGCTTGGCAGAAAGGATCCTACAACAAAGGTAATGCCTATATATTACGATTTACTGTGAAAATTAATTTGCCTCGTTTCTTTTGTTATGTTAAACTTAGAAAGACTACTTGGTACTAACTATTTCATCAATTAATCCTCTAGTATTAATCCTTGTTAATTTCGTACTTTGAATTTTCTGCTGGCATATTTTAACTTTTTCATTTTTGAATGTTCCTTGAGTTCGATATTTAGGATTATATTGGGAAAAGAAAAACCCGGATAGCTACTAAAAATGATCAATTGAGACGAAGATTAAGTTCCATGCATCCTAATTACAATACTATTTGGGATACCTCGGAAAATCTACTTTGTATGATTTTGGCTATTTAATGGCTGCTAATAGAAATATCTCAACTTTCAAGCTATGCTGGTGCTAAGATTCGCTTATGTTTGAGGCAGATATGAATTAGTGGCATCTAAAAAAAACATGATATCAAGGGTTTCCAATGCGCTTTAAGACAGATTTTAGGTTATTTATGCTATCATCTTATATATTCAAAACTTCAGGTTATGACAAAACCAAAACCAAAGCCCATGAGATTGATAGCATGCATTTTGATATGATTATAAGATGTAATTTACGAGTTTTTTTTGGTCACCTCCACTCAATAGACCAATACTGTTTCATGCCTCTCTATGTTTTTTTTATGATTTAAAGACAAGCATTCACATGCAAAAGGCTGTTATTTTGCTTATAGGTAAGTTTGATGTTTTATACATTTCTTTGCAAATTTTCAATTCATCTCACATACACATCAAAATAGAAGACAAGTTGTTTTCTGTTTAGGTAGAGGCAGACCTAAAAAGACTTGGTTAGAAAATATTCGGAATGACCTTTCCTTATTAGATTTAAATGAGAATTTATTTTTTAATAGGACACAATGGAGAAAAAGGATTCATATAACTGACCCCATGTAGTGGGATAAAGACTTGATGTTGATGTTGTTGTTGTCATCATTTTATTGTCACATTATCAACAATATTATCTAAGTAATACTTTTTCCTGAACCACCACCATCAAGCTATATTTTTAGCTTCATTCATCTTCGATTTGATTGTTGGAACCTTATGATGGAGTAATGCTGTTGTCTTACAACGGTTAAGGTACTTTATCTTTAGGTAGAAGGCATATACATTGTCGAAGTACTTGTTTGATTTACTTCTGAGAAGCAAGTTTTCATTTTAATGAACTATCAGTAGCCACTTGGGTAAACTGGCAGAGAGATTTTGATTTATCTTTCTATAAACTCAACATATCGATAAATGTTTGTCATGCAAAAAAAGGATATCATCACCATCAAAGTAAGCAAAGCATTCTGTACCAAAAGGAAAAAGATTCTTTAGAAGAGTTGGACCTTCTCACTTCCTAATCTAACCTTGCTATGCCACATGATTGCCAATGAGCAACTTAGGCTTCATTTCATTATGCATTTCTGTACTCTGCTTTCCAAAATCTTTGCAGTTGGCATATCATAATTGTGATGTGTGCTGGTAACATGTCATGTAAATTCTTTTTCTAGGCCCACCCTCTCCATGGCTTTAAGATTATGGACAACATACTTGCAGAGAAGCTTGGCTATCCTTAGGAGAGCAGCGATCACTTTCTTTTGCACAACACATGAACAATACAATATTGAAAAAACAAAGCCTTAATTGTAGAAATGCTCATTGTATGTCATTCCTAAAAAAATTGAATTATTTCTCTATCCTTTGAATAAAGCTTAAATAAACTGGCTCACCTCTATTACACCAGAACTTTGTGCATATGCATTTATTCCTTTGAGAGGAAAACTTGTCTAGTTTCATTTTACTTTTTGTTGGCTTAACTGTCTTCTGTGATCTATCTATTTATTTACTTTTAATTTAACTTGACCTGGCTTTCTTCCTTTAAATTTTATGCCTGTTAAAGTACTAAAAGCTTGTACAATAATCAATATAAGTATGTTAGAAGAAATCACACAATCAGTGCTGCAGATTCTTATATCTAAGGGGCAATAGACATTCACTCTGTGTTCTTCAGACCTGGACATATTCAAGATATGCTTGCTACTTATTATTGTGTATGAAAGTGTTAAATGTAATAATGAATTTAAATTTCAGAAGGGCACATGCAATTTGGAATTTCGTTGTTAGAGATATTGATCACAAGCAGATATGAAACCTTGCAATATTATGCTTGTAAAAGCCTTTTTAAGCTATTTTCTATGTACTTTAATGAACTAGAGATGGCCTTTCTGAGCAATTTTAACGGCTTCACTAAACTAATACTTGTATGATGGATTTTAGATTTAAGATCTCAAGTCAATTATTTTACTATTGACTTCTATCTAGTTTGATTCTTTTCTACATCATGCATGAAATTCTAATATATATTTTGGTTCAGGTTAAAGCTTTAACTGCATTGTGTTTACTATTTAAACAAAAGTCTTCAGAGGAAGTTGTGCAGATTGTGCCACAATGGGTATTGCCATTTTTTGTTTTCTTCTAAATTGTTTTGCTTTTGTTGATACTAATGCTTTGTGAAGATTGTTTTTTCAGTACCCCATATTTGGTTTTGTTCCTACATTCTATGGTTGTCTTTCTATTTAAATGATTTTATATTTCAAATCTGTTGAATGAATTGATCTTACTTTCACTACGATTTTAAGGGGATTTACATACATGCCACAAAGTTCTTATATATTTGTTTATCTAACATCTAAATCTTTATATTTACTTACATGATACTTAAATATCTAAATTATATTAAAACTATCACTAATATTAATTTATTTAAAGTAAAACACTTTTTTTTGATGTGTTTTGATGTAATTTAGATACTATAGTAGTAATAAGTAAGAGTTAAGGATATAATAGTAGTATATAAGTAAATATAAAGATTTAAGTGTTAAATATATAAATACATACGATTTTGTGGTATATATGTAAACCCCCCATCATTTTTTCAATATTTATTATGCAATAGAGTTGCTAAATTCTAGAATTTTTGATCTTGTTCATTCATTTTTAATTTGAAGAATGCACATTCACAAAATATTTTGAAGGAAACATTTAAAATTAATTCCATTTGAGGTTGTAGCTTTTCATAAAAGTTGTTAAATTATGATGGGGAAAATAATTTTTTTAAAACTTGTGGATATAATAAATTTTTTTTTTTTGAAAAAGTTGGATATCAATTTTTGTACAACTATACACTCAAGTAGATCTAGTTATAAAAAGCTATTTCTCACAGTAAAATTCTGAAAAAGCAAGAAAAATTTGTGACCAAACAGGCTTGATGGCGATGAGAAAGCTACCTCAAACAACTCCTAAATGGAATATTTTTGCTTCCTAACCTTCTAGCACTTTTCATGTTTCTGAATTTTTCCAAGGTGGCCCAAACATGCCCCTAAAAAGTTCAATTTGTATATATTATTAATGCATGCTTTTCGACAATGATGGATCAAGAAGTTTAGAATTAAACTATCAAGGGGCCCTTAACCATCTTGTTACTTTTCCAATGTTCTCAATTTATTTGTGAATATGCTCGACTGTAGAACACTTTGTTGTACAATTTTAGTACTTTTATCTCTGCTGTCACTGTTATTTTAGGTAATGCTATGATTTGTCTTGAGAACATTCCGTCTAGATACATATTGCCAGTTTGAATTATTTTATGATTTTTGAATTATTTTTTACTACTAATCTTAAACTTTTCTTATATATGTCAATTTCACATGAAATGTATCCATTTGATCAATTATTGAGCATTCAATGTTTTGCATGCCACTTATACTTGTAAAATATAGAACATGTATCACCATGCTGGCTAATTATAATTTCTTTCATAATTATAATAGGCATACGAGTACAAAAGGCTATTGCTTGACTATAATAGGGATGTACGGCGAGCTACACATGATACCATGGCTACTCTTGTTGCTGTTGTCAGGTTGAGTTTATGTAATACTCTGAAGCAACATTCTATCTTTGTTTTTTTCCTATGCTATATTAAACTAAGAATTCATTTGGGGCAACTGTAGCTGTAGATCTATTGTGGGGCAGGCAGCTTTGTTGAAAGCGACCATGTGTGTTATAAATAGTTTTTGAGAAAAAGGACTAAAATAGTCCCTTTACTCTTTATGAAGGGTCAAAATGGTCCCCAACTATATTAAATGATCATTTTGGTCCCTAAACTCCTTAAATAAGAACCAAAATAGTCCCATAGTTGGGAACCATTTTTACCCTTAATAAAGAGTCAAGGGATTATTTTAGTCCTTTTATCAATATTTTTTATTTAAAAAAATTCAAATTACTTTCTTATAGCTAGCACCCTCTAGTAGATCTGAATGTAAAAAATATCTTCTCGTAATAGAAATTCTTGTAAAGCATCAATAAAATAATAGTCAAATAAGATGTGATACAATATAAAAAACAAAACAATGAAAAAGCAGTTCCAAATATATCCTAAATATGCAGACTATCTACTAACAAAACTATTTAAACAAGATGTAAGTCAATAGTTTTAAATGGAATTCTCTGCTTTATTTTCAACAATTTCATTATTAACTTGCCTCAAAGTGACCATTGTTAAAAAATCATGAGAAATAAGCTTCACCTTGGAGAGAAAAATAACCTAGACTATGTCAACCGAAGAGCTTTATTTGAATCGTAAGTCTGTAGCTAACCTTTTTTTATCAGGTTAAACTTTGTAAATCATACTAATTAATAATTGTTTTACACTATTTGTTGTATGTACTATGCCATTGGGCACAACAAACCATGAGAAATTAGTAAATATCTTCTGAACTTTGGGATTATTTTCTTAAATCATGCCTATCTATCTACTAAAGCAATGACATAGGGATAATAAGTTTAAAATTTTCATAATTACTGAGCAGCCATGAACTGAGGAAATTAATTAAGTGGAAAATCAAACTTATCCTGATTAACAACCATGGTTTACCTCATTTCAAGTAGCCTAAACAGTTTGGTGTGGAAGTGTATGTCAAAGATATGCTTTCAAAGTTAGTGTAAACTCATTCATTGATAGAGGTTGCCCATACTAGTTGCATTGTATAATTCAGAGGTACATGATATGATCATTTGAAATTTAGAGGTATTTAACATGAATAAAAATGTATTTAACATGAATAAAAATGTTTAGAAGTATGGCATGATTATCAATTATCCTTGAGTTTTAACTTAGACATGAGTGATTTTGGTCTATGAATTTGTTTTTGATTGATGGGGTATTTAGCATGAGATTCGACCCATGCTTAGTTTAATTTAGGATTTACATCTAATGAAAGGCCCTAGAACTAAACATGATTATTTGTGCTTGTCGGCCTTGTGCTGAAAGATTATTTATCTTGTGCTTAAATCCATTGGAATACATTGAAGGACAAAATGGACCTAAGAGCAAGCAAACCCAATGCTTGTCATGCCTAGCAAATTCCTACCATGATCATTGGAAGCTCAACCATCATAGGATAGCTTAAAAACATAAAACACAATTAATATTGTTCAAAATACATTAAAAAAAAAAACTAAAAATATTGAATGCATCAATTCCCTCATGGTGGGAAAATATCATCTCCTGATGAGAAAGCTTCCACCACTCTTTTATAAAGCTCCGAATGACGCTTTTCAAGTTCTTTTGCATCCATCCAAGTACAGTCCGTCAAAGGGCGATTTTTCCATTTTGCTAAGAACTTCATGTGTTCACCATGCCGAGTTTTATTAGTAGTTTTGACATCCATAATATCTTCAACCTGCTCATCATAACTCAAAACAGATGTGGAGAGTGGTAAAGTTTCAAGTTCCACATGATAGTCAGTATTTCCTTCATATAAAGAAAAATAAAAAACATTAAACACAAGAGTAGAAGGAAGATCCAAAAGATAAGCATTTGGGCCCAATCTTTTTAGAACACGAAATGGCCCAAATTTCTTCCTGCTTAATTTCCCAAAAGTACCAACAGGAAATCGTTGGCGACGAAAGTAAGCCATAACCAAATCTCCTTCTTTGAAATAAACCTCTCTACGATGTTTGTCAGCATTAGTTTTGTACTTCACATTAGCCATTCGGAGTTTTTCAAGAACTTGCTGTTGGACAGTTTTAAGATGGTCAAAAGTTTCAGAAGCTTCAGCACTAATTTTATTTGGCAAAGGCAAACAATTTCTATCTAAAATGTGAGGTATAGGCTGACCGTAAATGATTTCAAATGGAGTTTTACCAGTGGAGCGATTAACAGAATTATTGTAAACAAATTCAGCTTGGGGCAAAATCAAATCCCATTAGGATGGTTTCTTACCTGCCAGGCATCTCAACAAGTTTCACAAACTTCGATTTACAACTTTAATTTGCCCGTCAGTTTGTGGATGATATGCACTACTAAACTGAAGTGTAGTTCCAAATTTTGCCCAAAACGTTCTCCAAAAATGACTAAAAAATCTAATATCTCTATCAGAAATAAAAGTGCGAGGAACACCATGAAGATGAACAATTTCTTTAAAGAACAAATCAGCAATATATGAGGTATCAGAAGTTTTCTTGCAATGAACAAAATGTGCCATTTTGCTAAATCAATCTACCACCACAAAAATAGAATCAATCTTTTTTTTAAAAGTAACAGGCAATCCCAAAACAATATCCATAGAGATATCATCCCAAGGTTTATGAGGAATTGGAAGGGGAGTATATAAACCAACATTTTGAGAAGTTCTTTTAAAAGTCTGACAAATTTTGTATTGTTTCACCAGCTTAGCAATTTGTTTTCTCATATGAGACCAGAAATATTTTTCCTCAACTAAAGCCATAGTTTTTCCCTACCCAAAATGTCCATTCAATCCCCCACTATGAAGTTCATGCACAAGTTCTCTTAAATAATTTTTTGTTATGCAAAGTCTAGATCTCTTAAACAAAAATCCTTGATGAATAACAAATTGAGCAGTAGGATTAGTTTTAGAAGCAAGACAAGAATCCCAAATGTTTTTAAAACCAGGGTCATTAGCATAAGTATCTTTAAAAAAATCAAAAGAAGTAATAGTCGGGTAAACAATTACCAACAAATAAGATCTCCGACTTAAAGCATCAGCAACCTTGTTCAAAACACCAGTTTTATGTTTGATATGAAAATTATACTCTTGCAAAAAGGAAATCCACTTAGCATGCCTCTTATTCAAATTTTTTTGAGAGCCCAGAAAACATAGTGCTTCATGATCAGTATTTAAAACAAATTCTCGTTGAATCAAGTGACATCTCCAGAATTTCAAAGCTTGAACAATAGCATAAAACTCCAAATCGTAAGTAGAATATTTGGATCAAGCATCATTCAGTTTTTCACTAAAGTAAGCAATAGGTTTTCCTTCTTGACTAAGAACAGCACCAATACCAACATGAGAAGCATCACAATCAACTTCAAAATTTTTTTTCAAAATTTGGCAAACTAAGAATGGGAGCTTGACTCATTTTTTCTTAATGAATTCAAAAGTATGTTCAGCTTGAGGTGTCCACCTAAATATTCCCTTTTTTAGCAAATCAGTCACTTGCTTAAAAAGTTCAGCATGTTCAGTTTGACTCATCATATAATGAGGTAAATTAGGCAAAGTCGCTCCAGGAATTAAATCAATATGATGTTGAATATCTCTCATCGGTGGCAAACCTACAGGCAGTTCTTCAAGTGATAAATCAGAAAACTCATCGATTAAAGATCGAATTTCATTAGGAATTTGAAGAACAGGATTAGTTTCTTTTCCCAAAACCATGTAAGCTAAATCAGAGTATTTCAAATCATTCGCATTCAAAAGCAATTCAGGAATACTTATTTTGACAACTTTGTTGTTTTTAGCAGGTGAATCAGGCACATGTTTTTGAGGATAGAGAGTGATTTTTTTTTTTGAATCAAAGAGTAAGTATTCTTTTCCCTGTTGTGAATGGTTTTGTTATCAAATTGCCAAGGTCGACCCAACAGAATGTGACAAACTTCAAGAAGCACAACATCACAAGTAACTTGATCTTTAAAAGATCTCCCAAATGTTAAACTAACAACACATTGCTTTGTGATAGGAACCTCACCTCCCACTTTAAACCAAGAGATTTTATAAGGCTTAGCAAGCGGTTTGGACTTCAATTTTAGTTTATCAACCATCAGTTGAGATACAAAGTTTCCTGAACTTCCACTATTTATCATAAGAGTGCAAATTTTCCCTTCAACTATACAAGTTGTTTTGAAAATGTTTCTTCTAAGCCACTTATCTCCGTTGTCAATTTTTGTTGTTAAGACTTGTCAGATTACCAAAAATTCTTCACCTTCATCCACCTCGACATCAAATATTTTTAACTCTATGTCATTTTCAGTTTCAGAATTATTTTCTTCCTCTTCCTCTACTTTTTTATTATTTTCAATGAAATTAGTTCTTGGTGGGTTGTTTTTTCTACAAGTTGCAAAAAGATGACCATAGAACCCGCATTTGTGGAAAGATCCAATTACTCTAGGTTGTTCAGATGGCTTAGACCCCATAATTCCTTTTCCCTTATCAGCATTTTGATTTTCAAAAGGTTTAGCTTTAATACCCGATGTTCCCACAGAAATTTGAGTTTGACTCTTAATCCCGCCATTTGGTCGCTGCTTATAAGTTTCTGTTATCTTGTTATGACCCCTTTCTCTTTGATGTTGCTTTTCAAGTTTCAAAGCCATTCGATATGCTTCGTCAACTTTTATTACGTGATGCAAGTTCAAGTGATCATGAATTGTCCAATTAAGACCGTTAATGTATCTTGAAACAGTTTTCTCTTCAGATTTATCTAAATCATTTCTTGATTGAAGTTTGTAAAACAATTCAGTGTATTTTTCCAAAGTTTGAGTTCCTTGTCGCAAGTTATTGAAGTCTTGAAATAAAGTTTGTGCGTGATTAGATGGTAAAAATTTTCCTCTCATTTTTTCTTTCATCCGTTCCCAGTTTTGTTTCTTTTCTTTCCCACGCTTAAGTCTGTTGTTTTGTAAAACTTTTCACTATGTAAGAGCATGACCATTTAATTTTAAGCTTACAAATTTCACTTTCCTGGTTTTAGGAATTTCTTTCCAAGAAAAAAATTGATCCATTTTCTGAAGCCATTCTGAGAAATAGATCAGGTTGCAACTTACCCTCAAAGTTTTGAACATCAATTTTAATCCCAAAATCCCAATTTCGTTGTCGCCTATTTTTATTCCTAGGGACTTCTTCTTCACTTTCAGATGTTTGAACATATTGTTGATTAACATTAAGATTAGCAAGGGTATTAGCCATTTCATTCATTTGATTTTGCAAATCTGCTAATTGTTGCATTACATTTTTCCATTCCCCCGGATTATTAGCCATTTTAGAACTCAAAAGAAACAAGGGACTCACAAACCAAGGATTTCCTAACTCGTTCTGATACCAATTTGATGCGTGCAAAACTAGAATAAAGAGACAAATTGAAGAACACCAGGACAAGGCTTAGACCAAACTCGATTCAAATGTAGCTTGCAAACAACCAAACAAACTTCGAAGAAACAAAAAGCCAAATCGAACGAAACAAAATAAAAATCATAAAACACTATTCTCAGTAAGACCGCTAGCGGTCTCCTCACATGCAACAAGAGTAGGAATATATAATAAAATTATGTTTAGGCTTGCAAACCGAGGGTCCACCACTGCAAAAGAGTCAAACGTCATACCAAACTCCTCCGGCAAATGTCTCCAAATTTCAGCCAACATACACTTCCAAAGCTCAAGAAGAAGGATACAGGTGGAGTGGAACTTGCGTAGAGAAGAAAAGGTTAGAAGCCAAGACGAAATAGAGTGGAGGAAAGGGGTTGGAACAAGCTCTCAAGCTTTTCCAAGAGAAGAAACCCTCAGGTTTTTGTAGAGACTTTGCTCACAATTTTCAACAACCTTTTTCATGCCAAAACAACTCATTTTTATAGGCAAAAGAAGGTAGACAAATAGCCATAACACCTCCAACCAAATCCGATAAGAATTGGAGAAATGAAAGGCCAAAAGTCACCAAATAGAAGGCTAAACAGCAGCAGGAGATCTGCACAGAAAATAGGAAAAATTCTATGGAATTCCCCCCAAACAACCACTAGAATCCAGCCAGCAAGGGACCCGAAAAATCAGTACAGGAGACAAAGCAGCAGGCCACGGGAAACCAGCCAGCAAGGGACCCGAAAAGCCAGCACAGGAGAAAAAGTTGCAGAGCACAGGAAACCAACCAGCAAGGGAAAACCGAGAAGGCAAAGGGAGGGGAAGAGGCATAAATCCACTCCAATAAACTCCTCAATAATGAGCTTGAATAAAAGCATACCTTTTTTATTTAATGAGCTAGGAAGTGCATTTAATCTCCAATCATTGAGCTAAACTTCAGCTCAAACATTTATGAGCTAACACTTAGTAGAATCCAGCATTTTGAGCTCAACACCAAGCTACCAAGGCCCACCCGAGAACAGCAACCTCAAGGCGTAAGTCTCGAACGATTTTTTAAACCATGGATTTTTAAAACCTTTTATGGATAACCCTTGCTTGCTTACTAATTATGTTATCTTATTTTCCTTCAGGATGATAAATTCTAACTAGATACTTAAGCTTTTGTTTAATGCGCGTGCTTTGTGATAGATTTGTTGTTTTACTGATTCTGAGTAGGATATAATATCATTTGGATCACGAGAATGAGTCTGTTTTTGTTCTTCATTGTCTTGCTAATCCCACCAAGAATGTTTATACAAACCTTTTATGGATTGCTCTTCCTTGCTTGGTGATAATCATCTCTTATTTTCTTACAGTATAATAAATTCTAGCAAAAAACTAATTTTTTGTTGGTTTCTTTTCCTAAATAGGAACTTTTTTCTCAAAATTATTTTTGACAAAAAATGTTGATAGCATGGTATAATTATTTACGCAATGGAATGTTATATTCTTGGTCTCTACTGAGGATTCATTTAAGCCTTTACACTTTGGAATATTGATTGTAACATTAAAATATTTTTTCCAGGAGGGGCTTGGCTCCACATTTGAAGTCTTTGATGGGACCTTGGTGGTGCGCTCAATTTGATCCAATTCCTGAGGTTTCTCAAGCAGCCAGGTGTTCCTTAGAGGTCTCTGCTATACAGTTTGAATTTACTTTTCAATTGCAATTTCCTCCTTTCTTAACCCCACCATTCTCCTCTTGTGGGCACGTAATATTCTGCTGCAAAACCTTGTTTGCATTGTTACCCAGACGTGAAGCTCATAGCCCTGAGAGTTACTGCGTTGAATCATCTTTGATTTATTAAAATGCGGAGTAACCTCACATTTTTCTTTTGGTTTTTATGGATAACAATATCTTTAATTTTTTTGTTGCGTTACTTATCTTGTTTCTAGCATGCATAGCTAATTAAAAAATTAAGAATAATGCAACTTTCACGAATAATTTAGCATATAGCATCCCATATAACGAAATAATGTTCCTATTGTCCAACGTTTTAAATATATACTAACTAAAATCAGAAATTGCAAGTCTGTAGATGCAATTATAAAACTATGAGTAATTAGTTTCTATGACGACTCCATTATCCACTTCATAGTCCTGAACTTTCTAATAAATAATTTGAATTCAATCGTTAGATCCATTTACAACTTAAGGTGGCCCCAAATGTTGGGGGAAAGCTGTTGAAATTGATGTGGTCTTGTGGTGATCATTTTACAATTCGTGGATACAAAGTGTAACTCCTAACAATAAATAGTATGTTTGCTAAATTAAGGCTCTCATTGGGATCTCCAGCAGTTGGAATTTTATTTGGTTTCATAGCACAGCGTCCTTCCATATAAGGAGGGCTTTTAAAAATGCATCCAGTTTCTGTCATAGTGAATAAATGTATAAATAGACAATTTGGAACAATACACAAAAATGCTGAATGTCATGGGCTTTATGCCTTTCGACCAAGCCATGGAAAACTGATCCTGCTGTTGCAGCCTGTAGGCTTTGGAAAAGCCTTTGGAGTACTGTTTCTAACGTGAGTTTTTAGATATTAAATAAATTATCCTTGTATTATGTATGCACAAATACATGTTTTCATTATGTGCCTTATTTTATTGAAGGTTGCATTCCCTGCACCAGAAAAAAGGTTTGATGCCCTTGTTTTATGTATGGATTCGATCTTTGTGTATCTAGACGAGAATCTGAAGCTCACACCACGTGCTATGTCTGATAAGGCTACACCTATGGATGAGTTGGAAGATATGCACCATAGGGTATGTGCATCTTTTATTTTTATTATTTATTTTATTTTGCCCATTTGCATAACTTCATGATTAAATTTATACTTGCCTCTCTTGTTTGCAATATTTACAATATTGAAACAATTGATTTGCTTATTTAATCTGGGTATATTGCATAAATGTTTTGTGTGAAGCGTTTGCATAGTTTTTGCTAATTAGGATCCACACTCACCAATACTTTCACCCTCTTTCCTTCCACTTCCGCTTTCATCTCATTTATATGTGGGATCCTTAGTACCTACTTATTAATTTGAGGATTATTGTAATTATTTTATTATTATTATTATCTGATTTTGAAGGTTTACTATTAGAAGCTCTCCTATGATTGTATAATATTATTCAAATATTGGAATGCGATAATCAATTCTCCCCAATTCTTGCATGATTTTAGAGCCCTAAGTTTTATTTACTTGTATTTTCATTGATGCATCCTTTATCGTTGCATGACCACAATCCTGTGACCTTAATTGTTGCATTCTTTTTCTTTTCTCTTGTTTTTCTATAACACCAGCCTTCATCGTTGCATTGTGACTATTAGTTTCAATTGTTGTAGCATTCATTGTTGCATTTCTACAAATTGTTCACATTTAATATAGCATTCATCACTGTATTGGTGCATTTCTTTCCTTTTTTCTTTATCTTTTTGTAAACCCACTGCTTCCCTCTTTATGGAAAACAATAAAAATGCTCACTTACCTTTGGCCTCATATTCTCTTGGAATTTGAGATATGAAATCTAAATCCAATGGGAGAATTGCAATATATCCATGAAAACTATTGGTTGAATTTAAAGTACTTAGAGTGATCATAATTTGTTCACAATTTCTTAAAGTGAAGAAGTGATTTTAAAATTTTAAAAAAGAAATCACCGTGGTTGTCTGTGTGTATTAGGATGGTTTTAGTTTTTGCATCTATTATTGTTTATCTAAGATCCGTCTCTTTCTTTCCCAGCAAATTCCTATTCCGTCTTACATTCTGGTTTTCAATATTTTATCTTCAGGTGATATCGTGTTCACTGATGGCCATTGCAATTCTGATTGATATACTACTGAGCAAAGGAGTAGAAACTAGCTCTGAAATTGTTAGCATTGAACAAAAGCTCGCTTCCAAAGCTAGGATAACAGTTACATCTGCTGCTGAAAAGTTATTTTCTGTGCATAATTTTTTTCTAGATTTTCTTAAGCATAAAAGCCCTGCTATTCGTTCGGCGACATATTCAGTTCTAACAATCTATGTTAAAAATATCCCTCATGCTTATAATGAAGGAAACATGAAATCCCTAGCAGCAGCTATACTTGGTTCTTTCCAAGAGAAAGATATGTCGTGCCATTCTTCAATGTGGGATATGATTCTTCTTTTCTCCAGAAGATTTCCAGATGCTTGGTATTCCAACAATATTCTTAAAACCATCTTAAATGGACTGTGGCAATTTCTAAGAAATGGATGCTATGGATCACAGAAAGTTTCATATCCAGCATTGTTGATTTTATTAGAATCTGTGCCTCCTAAGGCTGTTAATGGGGAGCAATTTCTTCTGTTATTTTTCCAAAGCCTCTGGGCTGGAAGAAATTTATTGCGCTCAGCCACAGATAATGCTACTTTCTTTAAGGCATTTCAAGAATGTTTTTTATGGGCATTAGACAATGCAACAAGGTGTGAGTTTGTGAAAAATGAAAGATTGACTTGTTAGAAGTTAACAATATTTTTTTGCCGACAAATCTTTTCTTATGAGTGGTTTATTTTTGCCTCTTTTGATATGCATGTTTTCCTGCAGGTTTTCCAAAAGTGATTCTGGCCGAAGTTCTCTATCTATACAACTTGTTAATGGTATTCTTATAATGCTTTTATGGTATGATTATCTTCCAATGAACTCCAAAAATCATGGTGAAACTTCATTGGAAATAATTACTAGGGTTGAAGGTGATCCATTATCAAATGACAAGTCAGCTGGAGCAAAAAAATATTCTTCAAGCTATATTCAAGAATTAGGCAAATGTATTGTTGATATATTGACACATGTTTCATTGAAAGATATGAGTTTGCTCCATGATTTCTATGCAACATTTGTGAAAGATTGTTTGGCTCTTTTACAACATAAAATCTTCTCAAAAATAATTCAAGAGTATTTCAGAAGGATTATTAATTTCTTTTTGCTTCTGGGTCAACTTCCTTTGCGGAAGGATCAAACATGGCCTTGGGAATTTCTTGCTGGACCACTGATTGCGAGCTCTTTCACAACTATCAAAACTCTTGTAAGTTTTGCCTATTGAGAAAGCATTATTCTTTTCTTTTTACCAACAGGAAATTAAACTATTTCCCTCAAAGTTCTGGTTATTGGTTATTAGAATACCAAGTAATACGTTGTCGGCAAAATCATCATCATTAGCCTTATCCTATCCTCCTATGTGCCTTATCCTATTCCTCCTATGTTAATTTTTATCTACCTTTCTATTGGCTGCTATTTGCCTTTATATTAAAAAAATATCACTCCAATCATTCTTCTAATAAAAATATTCATTAATTTATCATTCTTAATTTTGTTATTCATTCTTTTTAATATTTTCATTTCCACTACTATCAACTTAGTTGTCAATTATTTTCTTACTGCCCTACATTGAAATCTATGCAACTTGATTGGCCTAATTGTAGTTTTATTAAATTTACCTTCAATTCTCACTTATATTCTATTGTTGAACAATAAGCTTCAGTCATTCTTTCATTTTAAGCTTGCAGCTTTGACTCTAATGTTGTATCCTCATCCATATCTCCATTTTTCTAAATAATTTATCCAAGATGCTAAATTCTCTTACAATAGTGTTCACTTTATCTTGTAATAATATTGATCAATAATTTTGAATATCATACACTATTAAATTACATATTATATACTTTATTTTTTCTATACTAATTCAATGCTTTTTTATCTTTTAAATATGTTCTTTATTGTTCAAAATTTTCACTCATTTTAGCAAATACCCTACTGATTAGAATTGTGATTTGTGAAAGACATAAATTAAGAAACCACATTTTTCATATCCTTTGTAAGCATCTGTCAAATTTAAAAAATATATGGTCCTATTGCTGATTCTTGATATAATCCTATTGTAATTATTTAATCTTTGGTCTATCCACTACTATTAATGCTATGAAATGTGCTGTCATGCATATGCTTAACAACTTAAATATTCATTTAACATATCTTTCTTTCTTAACATGCACCAAATCGATTTCTATAGCACTCAATTATATACCTCAAATTCAACAAAATTCGTGTGTGATGATCATTCCGTTGCACCCTTTACTTTTTTTTTTTCATTAATTTTTTTAACACTAAAATCGTTTCCGTGACAAACTTCTTGTGATAGGAACAAATTGTTTACTCAAACTGATGTAATTCTTCAAATTTTATATTTCATTGCTTGCCAGCGCTTCATTGTATGACTCATAAGTTTGTTTTTCTCTATTGTTAAATAATTTTGAACATTTTTTTTATTCTTAAGGTTGGTTTCAAAATGCTTCTTCCCCATTCATTTGATATGTCATTTGTCTTCAAAAGTCTATTAAAAATATTTGTTGATCAAGCACAACAATACTCTCATAACTCTATAATTCTCTGTAGATTATTCATTTAGACTTGAAGATTTACCTTAGGCATCTACATTAGAGCTAACCCAACAAATCTCATTATTTTTTTTATTATACATTTCTAAGAATTTTTTTAATAAATGCCATTTAATGATTTCTCATAGTAACATTTTCTTATCCTTTAGATCTCATATTTCTTGCCTTACCCATTCTATATATCCCTTTTCCCCTTATTAGTGCCTAATCTAAATGATTAGAAGCTATAGCTTTTGCTTTCCTCACTACAATTTTTTGCAAGAATTGTAGTTTTTAATCATCATTATAAGCCTTAATATTATTAATTTTTTTTTTCTATTCTATTAAAACATTTTTTTTCTTATTCAGTTTTTCCACATTCTTGCTCGAGCTTCAATTTTTTATTATTGTACAAGACATTTCTAGTCTCTCGTAAAACTTGTTTGAAAGTCTTTTTAATGGAATTTAACATCTTAGCTCAAAGTAAATTTAGCTCATTTAAAGAATTTTAATTTGTCTCTTTGAACAACCTATCTTGAAATATAAATAATTCCTGCCTTTCAAATTTCACCGCCTTATCCTAAGGCAATTATTTCTTTTAATTATTTTCTACATATTTGTAGTTAAATGACTCTCTCTTGGAATTATTTTATACTTTGCAAAATTTTTTTTTCTTTATTTTAAGTTAAATGAAGTATATTTGTGAGTTGTTAACTCCACTTTTACAAGTATTCTTACTTCTAAAAGTTTGTATTCACCATTACAAGATTGTAGGTTTTTGCATAATTAAGTATAATTTCTTTCTTTACATTTATGTCTCGAATTTCATGCCCGCTATGATTTCTTTCATAGTCCATCTTACTAGAACTCGTATGCACATTTGAGTCACTTTTAATAAATATTCATTTTTCATCCATTATATATTATAGTAGTTTATCTATCTTTTTTTCAGAATTGATTTTTAAGCTTTAATTTAAATTACAGAGCATAACCACTAATCATATTTATAAAATTCTTGTTGATATTTATCTTAATATCAATCAACCTATCCGATTGTAATATTAGTCGTTTATGGAAAGCAGCTCATGCGATTGCAAGTTTGTGGGTGGAAATTGTTGGAAGGGGCTAATAATGAGTGTCTGATTGAAGGTGGCCGCTGTGTGAATATTCTTAGGAGACTAACGATGATTTGGTATTTGGAAGAATATATTTACTAGTGTTATTAACAGTAGGCTTTACAATCAAATTGAAAAGATGCCCTGCCTTGTGCATTACTTGTCTTTAAAGAACAACCTCACAACAATCTGCATGCATTGTGCCTCTTTCCTGCATTACGTATACTTGGAGCTGACTCAGATTGAAATCCTAGTTCGAATTTTATGACTTAGTTCAACATCCACTATAATAATTAGGGCACACACGTTCGCTTCTCCTTAATAGTTCTCATTGTCTTTGAATCATTGCTTATTGGTTCTCTTTTCAATCTTATCGAAGTGAACCACTTTTTGGTGGTTCTTCTCTTCACTCACTCCTCAATTGTTTTTTTTAATATTCTTCTTGCTGTTTTCTGTTGCAAGCTCTAATAGCCTGTCTCATAATCTTTTTTTCGAGAATCCTTCTTGACTCTGTACTATTCTTAGAAGAACCTCTTCACATGGTCATTCCAAGTTACATATGCTTCTTTTAGTCTCTAGTTGGTCTAAATTTCACAAGTATTTTTTTTATTTCTTACTATTTGTTCATCTTTGTTTTGATATATTTAAGTTTTTTTTGGCTTCGATAGCTCAAAATAATTATTATAGAATATATTATATTTGTTGAAAATTATTACTCGATATAATTTAAATTTGGGTTAAATTTCAAAGTAGTCCCCCTACTAATCATATATATGACCATTTTAGTCTCAGAGTATAACACTACAATTTAGTCCGTCAATTATACAAAATTGATCCAAAATGGTTCCTTTGGGTCTAAATTAGGATCAATTTTGTAAAGTCGATAGACTAAATTGGGATAAATTTAATATCACAATTATAATATGAGGAATCATTTCATATCCATTTTGTATAGTCGATGGACTAAATTGGTATAACGTGATACTCTGTGACCAAATTGACCCTACACCAATGGTCTAGGTACTATTTTGAGATTTTTCTTATTTAAATTTGGAGAAATCAAATTACTATTAATGCATAGGATGCATATATATTTATATATGATTTACTTGTCATTAGTGCTCTATTTATTAAATCATCATTTTGTTTTGCACTTTACTTCTGAATCAAAGATGAACAGTTGCGCTTGGCATTGTGATATGAGCTGTGAAAACATTAATATTGACTAGCAGAATTCAATAAATGACCACTAGTTTTGCAGTTGTCATTGGCTAGTTTGAAGAACATATGACAAGCTATACTAAGGTCTAGCATATTGTTGCTATCAACACCGATGAGGATACGCTGACTAGTTAGAGCGTCAATGTTGATACTTGCCAAAACTTGTTTTGCTAGAATGAGATGGAGGTTGGTGGTAGATGCTGCAAGAAGAGATTCCCACAACAGTAAGAGCCATTGGCGGTTGGGAATGCGGTGTTGAGAGCTAGATGAAAGTTGTGCAATGTATTGGGGGCACACATATAATGGCTGTGAAGGATGTTAGAAACGATAGGGCATGTTGGATGCATGCAATGTCGAAATGTGTGTAATGACTAGGTGTATGTGTGAGGAGATGCACATTGTGGAACAAGTGTGTGAGTGATGCTGGAAGGGTGAGTGAGGCTCATATACAAGAAGGTACCCAAGCGTGTTTTACAATTTCAAGAAACTAGTGGTTGATGAGAGGCACAGGTGAATGCAATGGAATAAGATTATGGTTTTCAGATTAGGGGTGAACATGGGAGTGCTTTACAAATGATGAGTGGAATAGGAGTTAAAAGATGATTGATTGAGACTAGAGATAATAGGAAGAACAAGTTGCATGGAATACATGCTCCTGTAAGCTAGCTTATGTGAAGGGAGCTGGACTTTGTGTTATGTGCATGCGTGTGCAAGGTAGTGACCAGTTGGCATACACCTGTGATCAACATATGGATGCAAATAATCCATTGTTGCAGTTATGAATGGAGAAGAATTTCTAGCTTTTATGGATTTCGTTTTGAAGAAAAGATAAAAAATAAGAAACTTTATTATAATAACTGGTTTAGATATAAAAATTCTGAAAATTGAAAAAAGATATAAAGTTGCCCGTAACGTGTAAGAAAGCAATTTGCGATGAAAAGACTTTAGCTTTTAATGATTTATATAATAAATTAGATACTAACGAAGGCAAAATGAATATGTATAAGATAGCCAAACAAAAAGAGTAGTAAGGATTTTGTTCAAGTGAAAGTGCATTAAGGATGAAGATCAAAAAGTGTTTTTTTTAGAAGAGGGTATTCAATAAAGGTAAATGAAATATTTTTCTAAGCTTTTCAATAAAGATTGTGAGAATACAATTGACTTTAGTGATATTAGCACTCTAAATGAAAACATATATTTTTATTTTTATCGGTGTATTAGTAAAATTGAAGCTAGAGAGGCTTTAAAGAAAATGAAGTGTAAAAAAACTAGTGGACCTGATGATATTCCAATAGAGGTGTGGAAATGCTTAGGAGATGAAGAAATTTTTTGGCTTATTAAACTTTTTTATATTATTTTGAAGATTAAAAGATGCTAGATGAGTAGAGAATGAGTGTGTTGATTCTTATTTTTAAGAAAAAAAGTGATGCACAAAATTGTGCGAATTATAAACGAATTAAGTTGTTGTGTCATACTTTAAAACTTTGGGATAGAGTTACAGAGCATAGGTTACGACGTGATACTAATGTTTCTCAAAATCAATTTGGATTCATGCCAAGTAGGTCTACTATGCAAGCTATTCATTTATTGTAGTGTTGATGGAGAAGTTTAGAGAGACTAAGGAGGATCTACATGTGATATTTATTGATTTAGAGAAAGCATATGATAAAGTTCCAAGAGAAGTGCTATGGTGAGTTCTAGAAAAGAAATGGGTTAATAATGTTTATATTCAATTCATTAGGGATATGTATGCAAGAGCTGTTACTTATGTTCAAACATAAGGTGGTTTGACCCAGAATTTTCCTATTTCAGTTGGATTACACCAAGGATCAGCCTTAAGCCCTTATCTTTTTTGCTTTAGTCATGGATGTTCTCAATAGACATTTGCAAGAGGATTTACATTGGTGTATGCTTTTTGCTGATAATATTCTTTTTGTTGATAAGACTAGAGAGGGAGTTGAATTTAAACTTGAATTATGGAGGTCAACCTTATTGTCTAAAGGTTTTTGTTTGAGTAGATCTAAAATCGAATACATGGAGTGTAATTTTAGTAGGAATAGATCTGGGGGGGGGGGAGGGGTGTTGTGACTTTGAGCGATCAAGTCATTAATATGTTTACTTGTTTTAGTTCAGAGTGATGGTGAAATAGATGGGGATATTATTAGTAGAATTCAAGTTGGATTGTTAAAGTTGAGGAATGCTCCGTGTTTGTTGTATGATAGAAAAGTACCACTCAATCTGAAGGAAAATTTTTATAAGATGGTGGCGAGACCTACAATGCTTTATTGCGCAGAATGTTGGCCATTAAAAGAGAATCATAATGTTAAGTGTTGTTGAGATAAGGATGCTCAGGTGGATGAGTGGACTTACTCTTAGAGACAGGATATGAAACGAGCATATCCAGGAAAAGGTTGGAATAGTTCCAGTGACAGATAAGATTAAAGAGAGTCACCTTAGATGGTTTGATTATGTAAAACATGATGAGAACTAGAAAGTTTAAAGCCCAATGGAGAACACAAAAGAAAGTAGAACACGACTCGATCCAAAACTTTAGTAAGCAAATCACCAAATAACATTAAACAAACTGAAATTGTTTTATAAGAAGAAATAAAACCAAAAGAAAATACCCTCAGAACAACCAGCTAGTGGTCATCTCACATGTAACAATAAATTAGGTAAATAGAATGCTCAAGGACATGCAAACCAGTGGTCCACCACAACAACTTTGATCCAACGTCCACCACAACTCCTCTGACAAATACCAATAAAAACCGACCAACCAACACCACTCTCACTTTTAGAAGAAGGATATAATGGGGTGAAAACTTGTGGAGAAAGAAAGGGTTAGAAGACTTGGAAGAAGAAACAAGTAGGGAAGAAGTAGCTCTCAAACTAGAGAAGAAACCCTCAGGTTTTTGACTATTTTTCTCTTCAAAAAAACTGCACACAACAGTCCAAAACTCCTCTATAAATAGGAAAGAAAAGGAGGCCAACAACCAGCCATAGCCGCCTCCTACAGCCACTCAAAAAGGGAGGAAAATGGCAGCATTAAAGGCACGGAAGAACCCACCAGAAAAATCAAGAAAGTCAAGGGACAACAACAGGAATCGAACAGCCAAGACCAGGGGAACCGAGAAAGCCAAGGAGCAGCAGCAGGAACCAAACAACCAAGGCCAGGGGAACCAGGAAAGCCAGTGAGTAGCAGTAGGAACCAAACAACCAAGGCCAGGAGAACCGGGAAAGCCAAGGAACAACAACAGAAACTGAACAGCCAAGCCAGGGGAGCAACAAGAATCAAACAACGAGGCCAAGCAGTTCAGCCGCCCCCATCAAACCCAAGTCAGCCCAAAAACAAAGCACCCAAAGAGGCTAGCACACCAAAGAAAAAACATGTTCAATGAGCACCTAAACCGCACATGATCACCGGTTTCCTTCCATCATTGGGTAAACAAAATTAAAAACTCAAAAATTACAATAACATAAAAAAAAACATGATCATGAAGAATTGAATGCATTAAAACGTCGACCTTCCTATAACCCTGTTAGGAGAGTAGATGTATTAGATTTGACTTATGTTAAGAAAAGGTAGAGGTAGACCTAAAAAAGCTTGGTTAGAAAATATTAGAAATGACCTTTCTTTATTAGATTTAAATGAGAATTTGACTCTTAATAGGCCACAATGGAGAAAAAAAGATTCATGTAGCCGACCCCACGTAGTAGGATAAAAGCTTGATGTTGTTGTTGTTATGAGTTTCGTTGTGGTTTGGCAATCATTATGGAAGTTGCAGCTTAGGGGATTGGTGAGAATCAAAATAGATGGAGAACAACAAAAGTACAACATAGGTATGATAATATATAGACATAAACTAGGTATGTGAATTGCAAAAATTAGGTGGTTACACAATACAATATGGAATACATTGACTATAATATATATCTTTTGGAAACCGAGTATTTTGAGGTAAGGTCATAGAATACAGCTTATACGTGAGATGGACTTCTTTAATTTGTCTTATTTTATTTTTGCATTTTTACTTTATTTTTTGTTTCATTAGTGGGCAACCTGCTTTGATTCTTGTAATTTATAGTGAAATTCTTAAGCAATTATTGAGAATGTAATATGATTCAAACCATTCTTTTGTGATTTTGCTTTACAGAGCTTAAGATTACGCACCTTCCAATTTTCGTAAATTTGTAAAAGCAATCAAAGTTCAGTTAATTTCCTCTCCCATGTTTTCATGTAATAAAGATGGGTATCTAAATAAACTAAACGTGGAGTAAGATTAAAACTGTATCTATCTATCTGAAATCAGGTGCTTGTGATCTGCTAACTTCAATTTAGAGCAAAAAGCTGAAGTGCCAAAATTTTAAGCACTGGTGGAATCGAGCTTTTGATTTGAGCCCAGAGGGCTTTATAGAAATTGCATTTGGAAAGTGGTCATTTGAAATTTTTTATTGGATTAATGGACTTTTAGAGATAATCAAGCCATTTTTGGCAAACAACATAATAGAAGGTTAACAGAGAGTCAGAAAAATATGTTCACCTGCAAAAACAAAAAAAGAAAAGAAAAGGTGTTCCTATTATATAGATGGTAAAAAATAACTAGAGTATCCATTTTTACTAATTTGTTTTGGTTTTGAGCTTCTAAGATGCATACCCAGATCATTAGTAGTTTATGATGCACGGACACGGACACGGTGACACGGACACAACATGACACGGACACGGGACACGGCTTTTTTTGAAAATATAGGACACGGGTACGGCGCGGACACGGCAATACATTTTTTTATATAGTATATATATATATATTAATGTAATATCATATTAAAAATGACAAAAAATAATAAATGAATGACATGATAACTTGTCTAGCTTATAATATAAAATATTTAGTACAAAATATCTAATACAACCACAAAAATATACGCAAATAATCACTTACTACAACATCAAGCATTCAAGCTTCAACTACTATGATTAGCTTTAGAGGTTTGTTTTTGGCCTTCAATATTATCATCATTGAATATCACTGCTTTCAACTCTAGTTCAACAAGAGAAAGATTTGTAATTGTGCAAAAAGAGAGAAGATGAAAATACCTTCACTGTCAGAGAGAAATGAAAATAAGAATATTTGATGAATTGGTATTAAATGCAGGCATTGATTTGGTGTTGTGGATAGGAAATAAGAAATTTAGTTTAAATCTCGCCAAATATAAGAAATTATATTTTAAAAAAATTATAAAATATTTAAAATACGTGTGTCGAACACGCGTGTCCAATTTGTTTTTAATATTTTTTTAATCGGACACGTTTTCGGCGTGTCCGACACGTGTCGGAGGAGTGTCGGACGAGTGTGGTGTCGGACACTGCCCGCCTCTTTGAGGAGAAGTGTCGGTGCATATAGTTAGTAGTCATCCAGACCATCGAAAATATATCTGGGCCTAAATTTAATGGTTTCCCCATTCATTTGGTTATTACTCAAATGTGTTTGAAATCATAACTTAATCTATTGTCCAGTAATTTAATACAACATTTCTCAGATTAAATTCAATATAAATCATTTAAGGTTTAATGTGGATTTTAAACGTTATTTTTAATATAAGAAACTCTCGAATCTCAGAAAACAAATGATCTGTAAAGTTCTGATCCATCATCTGCTTTGATTGTTCATTTATCTTATGCTGAATGTTGCCTAATCATCATACAATTTTCTTGAAATTTTGTATCTTTCTGTTTCCGACAGAGTAGGTAAGGTTCACTGTCTCAATTTTTACTTTAGAGATTCCTTGATTAAATTTATGGCAAAATAAATGATATTTTTCGTTGTTTGGTACCATACAATGCATGCTGGCATGCATGTGTTTAATACATTCATATGTGTGTGTTGGTTGGACCTTGTCTTCTGAAGAAGTAGAACAGCGATTCTTCTTATTTTTTTATGCGCTTGCAATCTTCAATAACTTTCAATTGCATGATCATACTAGTCTAATGTACAGAGAACTTAATGGTGGGGCTTCCTCAGTTTTAATGTTCATTTGACCTTGCATATCTGATATTAAGTTTAGAAGATTCCACGTATTAAGTCTTGATTAAACTTCATGCTATATAAACGTCATAAACAGTTATCTCATAAAATCTCAGTTGATCTAAAAGGCCTTAAGCTGCAAAAATCATAAATACCTCTTATAATCCAACCCATCATAAAAATTTCTGATGCATGCAATGGAGGCATGATTAATAATCATAATGGGCATGACATTTGGTGTAGCCAGATAATGTGGGCTCCAAAAATTTGTGCTTTTGATGTAGGCAGAACCGGCCTTTTGATGTTCCCCATGCCGATTTTAATTCCCAAAAGATGCCTTTTCGGTTAATGCTTTGGTTTTCTCCCACTTTTGGGGCTGTTTTGATGCTTTGGTTTCTTCCCAAGGCGGTTGCCCCTTCGGTCCTTATTTGCTGCAGTTTTCAAGGGTATTCTATTGGCTGATTTTGAGATGCATTAAATACATATATTAATTGCCTTTTTTACCTTTTCTTCCCCTATATAAGGGCTATTTTATGAAGATTTTAGAAATGAAAATTTGTGGAATGTAAAAACTTGGGGTTTACATAGCTTGCGAGCTATGGTCTTCTTTCCCCTTCTCTTAAAATTCGTCACGGTCTTCTAATCCATTCTTCTCTATGCACGGTTCCCACCCCAATTGTATTATTCTTCTCTAAAATATATATATGTTTTATGGTTTATGTTTGTCATTTGTAGTTGAAGTTGTGTCTCTTAATTTGCAATCGTAGCGTTTATATTTATCTATGTTATAAGAAAGGAAGATTTGTGTCTTTGCAATATTTTCTTGTTGCATCAATTTGGTATCAGAGCTTTAGGTTGTAATGGGTCTTCCTTGTAAAACCCGAAAATATCGTTTTAGACCTCGCACGCTTTTTAAAGCACCGCGACGAATTTTAAGTGAAAAATTTGCAGTTGTCGGATTTCGACGGGAATAATTTTAGAAATTAGAGCGCAAAATTCTGATCGTTTTGATATATAGGACTTATGCTTAATTATTTGTATTTTGAGAATTATAAATTTTGGAAGGTTAGAAATGCCAATGTTACCCCTATGCAATATCTCTCTCCCCATATCTCTCTCCCCCCCTCATGCTCATGCCGCCGGCCCCCTGTATGACAAGATTTAATTTCTTGCCTAATGAGTCCTCCCTCTCAATTGAATTAGGTTTTGAAATTCAGAATTTTCCCTCTTAATTCTCTAAAACTGAAATCTTTTCAGTTTTCTAAAACCAAAAGCTTCTCCTTTTACCCTCTCTACCGCCGGCCTCCCCTCTTCTCTCCAACCCGCCGACCACCCATCTCCTTTTTGGAGAATTCTTCGCGGCAACCTTTCTATCTCTCCTCAATGATGCATGGAGGAACCTGAGTGAAACTTCGGGTTTGAATACGACCACCAAGGGAGAGTTAATATCCTCCGATCGCCGTTCTTCGACGTCGGCTTTGACTTCGACGACACCGTCGAAGAATACTTGGACCGGATCCTACCAACGCTAGTGGATTCCATCGACGACCACTTCTCCGTCTACACGTGGATCATCAAAGGTCGATTTACCGTGCCACCTCCACCTCCGAGATCCTTCTCTACGACGACGTTCCTTGGCTCCACCCTCCTTGTGGCAACCTCACTACTAGCTTGGACGATCTTCCGCCGCTCAACCTAGTCTTCGTAGGAAAGAGAGAAAGAGGTCTCAAGGTGTGAACAACTCTTTATTACTTGTGGGATTCAAGTTACTAGTTTTTAACGTTATTATTTTCCTTGTATTAGATTAAATCGTCCGGCTATCTTCTTTTATTGTAATTCTTTTGCCTAAGCAAAGAGGAACTCTACGAGCTCTTGTAACCGATTTGAATTTGAAGCATGAAATTATGAATGGTTGAGCTTTAATTAATTTTCTTTCTTAAATCATGTGTAACTCAATTCATGCATCACATCATTTTGGTATCAGAGCATGGTTATCATGCTTGACATGTTTAGAAAGCATCCTAGGGTTTAGTTCTTGTGGTTGTTCAAAACTTTCATGCATATCATTGCTTAGATAGAATTTATTTCACTGTTTTTGTTACTGTTTTTGCATTTCCTGCAAGCATCTAATTGAATTAGGTCATATTAGCTAGCATCTTAGTGTTGGCCTTTTGATTGGAAGGTTCTTAAGTGTTTAGAGCAACTACGCCTTGTTGTAACCCTGCTGTCCTCTCATTTCCTGCAGCTGTTTTTCACTGTTAGGGAGTCTAAGCACTTGTTTGACTGCTGCCTTTTAAATTCTTGCAGTATTTATAGGCCGTTGGGAGTCTCTAACTTAAGTCCTAGGTGCTGTCCACACCATAGGAGTCTCTCTGAACACTTAGAATAATTTTCCTAGTTGCTGTAGTTTGCTGTCCGCTCAGTTTCAGCCTCAGTTGGCAACCTTTAAGTGCTTTAACTTACCTATTTCCTTGCTTCCCCTCTCCAGTAAACCACCCATAGCATTCCCCAACCTTAACCAATGGACCCGGAGCACTTGCAAGCGACTTTAGATCTCATAGTGGGGCAATTGGGATCGGTTACACAACAGATTCGCAACACCCAAACTAATTTAGCTGACTTTAGACGCCATACTAGTGACCGACTATATAATATCGAGCGTATGAAAAACCCTGCAATCTACATACCGTCGAGACCTCACTTACCTTATGGCGAGGGCAACAGACCTGATTATGACCAACCTCGCGATCTCGGACATCTTCAAGACCATTACCAACATAACCCAAGACCCCATAGAGAACGACAACCCTTGGAGAGACAACGACGCTCAAGTACTGAAAAACATTAGGATTGACGCCCCAACATATGACGGGACCCTTGACCCTCAAGTTTTCCTGGATTGGCTCAAATCGATGGATAGCTACTTTAAATGGTACAACATCTCTAAAGCGAAGAAAGTCAGATTCGCTGAAATGAAACTCACTGGTCGAGCCAACCTTTACTGGACCAACTTGGAAAACATGCGTGAATCTCGAGGAGAACATCCGATAAACGATTGGAGGACTATGAAACAGGAACTTAGGAGAAAATACCTACCACCTTCCTACTACCCTAAGCTTCTAGATAAGTGGAATCAGCTAACCCAGGGGAGCAAGTTCGTTAAAGATTACATCTCCGCCTTCGACGATTTCCTGATTCGTTGCAACGGCGAGGAATCCGCTACCCCAACACAAATCCTGTCTATGTTTAGAGCTGGCCTTCGGGAAGATCTTCGCATCGAACTGTTTGCTAGAGGAATAGACACCCTAGAGGCCGCCTGCAGCATTGTACTTGACTTAGAGGAGTCCAAAACCCATTCCCACACTAGGCAGTTTGACTCCCGACCCAACCCGTATCGTTCTTCCACCAGCCAGCCTCAAAGCCGACCCACAAACTCGACCGGTAGCCGACCCGCTGCTAGTTCAGCCCCTCATCGTCCGGACCTTAGAGGTAAAGCACCCGAACGAAACACTCCTAGACCCAATTCCGGAACCAAATGCTATAGGTGTCATGGGTACGGGCACATCGCCTCGCAATGTTTCAGTCCCTATAAGGTTACCATAATAGAAGAGATTGATGACGACGAGGAAGAACCTGAGACTGACCTAGTTCATCATGTTGATGAAGAAGAAGATTCTTTCACTGAGGATGAACCCGCCACCCTGCAAGTCGTTAGGTGCGCGCTGTCCCAACCTAAGTTAAGTGACGACTGGAGAAGGACTGCCATTTTCCATACCTTTACTAAAATTGAGGATAAGAACTGTAAGGTTATTATTGATAGCGGAAGCTGCATCAACGCTGTCTCTTCAGCGATGATTTCTAAGTTTAACATGAAGGCCACACCTCACCCAAATCCGTATAAGGTTGCCTGGATTAACTCAACTTCCATGGAAATAAAAGATAGGAGCCTCATCCCACTCGAGTTTAATGGATATCAAGAGAAGATTTGGTGTGATGTGTTGACGATGGATGTGAGCCAAATTATCCTTGGTCGTCCCTGGCTGTTTGACAACGACGTCCACATTTATGGGAGGACGAACACCTGCGTGTTCGAGCACAACGGGAAGAAGATTAAGTTGATTCCCTCACAGCCCTGATCCGATAAGAGTGAAGCTAAAGTTATTCCCCCTAAGCCTAATAAAGGCTTACACTTCTTAACTGCGAAAGAAGTGGATATTGAACTTCACCGAGGATCACCCATGTACGCCCTGGTAGCTAGGGAAGTGGATGATGATCATGAAAGGGCAAATCCCCGAAGAAGTAAAACCCCTTCTGGAGAAATTTGCTGATGTCTTCCCCGAGGAGCTACCTGACCAACTTCCACCTCTTAGGGACATCCAACATGTCATTGATTTAGTGCCTGGAGCTTCCCTGCCTAACCTCCCTCACTACCGGATGAACCCAACGGAGCAAGCTGAACTAAAAAGGCAAGTAGATGAACTTCTACAACGTGGATTTATCAAAGAAAGCCTTAGCCTGTGTGCCGTTCCTACCCTTTTAACTCCTAAGAAAGACGGTTCTTGGAGGATGTGTGTTGATAGTCGTGCTATCAACAAAATTACTGTGAAATATCGTTTTCCGATCCCACGATTAGATGACATGTTAGATATGATGACTGGAGCAACTCTGTTCTCTAAAGTCGATCTTAAAAGCGGATATCATCAGATCAGGATCCACCCAGGTGATGAATGGAAAACGGCCTTTAAGACAAAAGATGGGTTGTATGAATGGATGGTTATGCCCCTCGGTCTTAGTAACGCCCCTAGCACGTTCATGCGGATTATGACCCAAGTCCTTCGACCTTTCCTCGGAAAATTCGTGGTTGTCTACTTCGATGATATCTTGATTTATAGTAAATCAGTAGACCAACATTTGGAACACTTGAAGCTAGTATGTGAGATTTTAAGGAAAGAACAGTTGTATGCGAACCCCCAGAAGTGTGTGTTTCTTACTGATAGTGTCACCTTTCTCGGATTCATAATCTCATCTCGAGGAATTTCAGCCGACCCCGAGAAAGTTAGAGCGATCAATCAGTGGCCTGAGCCTAAAAATATCAGAGATGTTCGAAGTTTTCACGGATTGGCCACATTCTATAGGAGGTTTATTAGAAACTTTAGCACGATAGTGGCACCCATAACCGACTGCCTCAAGAAAGGGGAATTTCACTGGACGTTAGCCGCCACTAAGGCTTTCGAAGACATTAAGAAGAAAATGGTTGAAGCCCCTGTTATGCGTCTCCCTGATTTTTCCAAAGTTTTTGAAGTGACTTGTGACGCATCAGGAATCAGTATTGGTGGAGTTTTATCTCAAGAAGGACATCCTGTGGCATATTTTAGTGAGAATTTGAACGACATTCGTTAGAGGTATTCTACCTACGACAAAGAATTCTATGCGGTCATTCAGTCCCTTAGGTACTGGAGATACTATTTATTGCCACAAGAATTTGTAATCTTCTCTGATCATGAAGCCTTGAGGTACATTAACTCGCAGAAGAAACTCAATGCCCGCTACGGTCGTTGGGTTGAATTCTTACAAGAGTACACTTACACAATTAGGCAAAAGGCTGGGACGGAGAATAAAGCAGCGGATGCCCTTAGCAGGAGAATGATGATCACTCAAGAAATGAGGACTGAAGTTATCGGGTTTGAACGCCTTAAGGAAGACTATAAGGACTGCCCATATTTTAACGATACCTATTCCCTTTTAACCTCGGGACATGAACGCACGATAGATGATTTCGTGGTAGAAAATGGGTACCTTTTCAAAGCTCAAAAACTCTGTATTCCCCAAACCTCCCTTCGTGAATATCTTGTATGGGAATTACATGCTGGAGGTTTAGCTTGCCACTTCGGGCAGGCAAAGACTATTGCTGCACTAGAAAACCGTTTCTACTGGCCCAGCCTCAAGCGCGATGTCGGCAAACTCTTAAAACGATGTCACATTTGCCAACTGGCCAAATAGCGGAAACAGAATACGGGACTTTACTCTCCACTCCCCGTACCTAGTCGCCCATGGCAAGATGTGAGTATGGACTTCATCCTTGGTTTATCCAAAACAGCTAGGAAGCATGATTCAGTCTTTGTGGTCGTTGATCGATTTTCCAAAATGGCTCACTTCCTTCCATGCTCCAAAACCTTCGATGCTTCTAGGATTGCGAAGATTTACTTCGACGAAATAGTTAGACTCCATGGCTTACCAAAGACCATCGTGTCCGATAGGGACGTTAAGTTCACAAGCTATTTTTGGAAAACCCTTTGGCACAAAATGGGGACGAAACTTCAATTCTCCACTGCTTTCCACCCCCAGACCGATGGTCAAACTGAGGTCGTTAATAGGAGTTTAGGAAATCTTTTGAGGACTTTGGTAGGAGAAAATCTTAGGGATTGGGACTCAAAACTTCCTGTGGCAGAAATTGCTTATAACAACTCTACCAATTGAACCATTAGCCTTAGTCCTGCTGAAATTGTGTACGGATACCAACTTAAACAACCTATTGACCTAATTCCCATGAGTCCTAGGGATAGAACATCTGAGTCTGCATTTGCATTCGCATCCCATCTGCATGAGTTACACAATGAAATAAAAAAGAAAATTGAACAAAGCAATACCAATTATAAAATCATGCTGATAAGAAAAGGAGGTTTAAAGAGTTCCAAGTGGGAGACTTTGTGATGGTACGGATCCGCCCGAAGCGTTTTCCTCCTGGGTCTGTAAAGAAGTTACATGCGAGAAACGCCGGACCATTTAAAATAATTGCAAAGGTTAATAGTAATGCTTATATGCTAGAACTCCCGAAAGGGTTTAATATGAATCCTACTTTTAATATCGAGGATATAGTAGCCTTTGAAGACCCTGATTTTAACCCCAACAATCCACTCTATAATGAGCCTTGTGTGACCCCACCTGGTGAGATCCCTAGCCTTCCTCCACTCCCCAATTTACCCCATTTACCTAGAGCGGAAAAGATCGAAACCATTCTGGATTATGAGATTATTTCCACAAAGGATGGAGGGCGCCAACGATACTTAGTCCATTGGGAAGGGACACCGGAGACAGAGGACACGTGGATTGATCGAGAGGAGCTACAGAGATTGGACCCAGATCTTCTAGAGTTATATGAGAGCTTCCATAGCACGCACTCGACGGGGTCGAGTTCTCTCCCACCAGGGGAGAATGATGAGGTCATCGGCAGGAGGTTTCGGCGAGTCTACCAGAGACGACATCGGAGATCGACGACCATGATGGAGAGCCTCTACTACTGATTTTATTTGTACTAGCATTTTATGTATTATGCATTTTCTTTTCCAGTTTTTTCCATTTTACCCATGAGGGTATTAGTTTGCTTTTGTAGCCCAGAGGACATTTTAGAATTTTATATTTTGTTGTCACGTGGAGCATATTTAAAGGGCTCTTGTATCTTGTATGAGGGATATTGATGAATGAAAAGATTTTCTATTGTTTTGTTCTCTTTGTGAGTTCAAGAAGACCTCTTAGTGAGTTCTTGCAAGAGATCTCTTTGTGAGTTCTCTAGGTGGTCACATCTGTAGCTCCTCCCTTCATCCATTTTCCTCCACCTTGGAACCCCACCCGTCGGCCACCCTAACCCCACCGGCCGGCCATCTTGCCGCCGGCTACTCCCCCACCTCCATCCGTCCCCCATCTCCCTCTCTCGCCACCTTGCTTGGGATTTGAATTTCCAAATTCAAATCCTTTCTAAATTTGGAAAGTCCACTTATGGTAAGTTTTGAATGAGTCCAAAATTTCAAATTCTAATTGAATTGGATTGATTTAAAATTTGCTTAGTCATCATCCATACTTAGAAACCCCTCTCCCTCTTTCCCAAATCCCCTTCCCCCTCTATATATGCCACCGGCCCCTTAATGGGCTCCCCCATTAATTGCAATTAATTTTCCCTCCTCTAATTTGAAATTAGAAATTGATTTCAATTAGAAACCTCCTCCTCTTTCCTTTAAACTGAAATTTATTTCAGTTTTCCCTCCCATCTCTCTCCCCCCCTCATGCTCATGCCGCCGGCCCCCTGTATGACAAGATTTAATTTCTTGCCTAATGAGTCCTCCCTCTCAATTGAATTAGGATTTGAAACTCAGAATTTTCCCTCTTAATTCTCTAAAACTGAAATCTTTTCAGTTTTCTAAAACCAAAAGCTCCTCCTTTCACCCTCTCTACCATCGGCCTCCCCTCTTCTCTCCAACCCGCCGACCACCCATCTCCTTTTTGGAGAATTCTTCGCGGCAACCTTTCTATCTCTCCTCAATGATGCATGGAGGAACCCAAGTGGAACTTCGGGTTTGAATACGACCACCAAGGGAGAGTTAATATCCTCCGATCGTCGTTCTTCGACGTCGGCTTTGACTTCGACGACACCGTCAAAGAATACTTGGACCGGATCCTACCAACGCTAGTGGATTCCATCGACGACCACTTCTCCGTCTACACGTGGATCATCAAAGGTCGATCTACTGTGCCACCTCCACCTCCGAGATCCTTCTCTACGGCGACGTTCCTTGGCTCCTCCCTCCTCGTGGCAACCTCACTACTAGCTTGGACGATCTTCCGCCGCTCAACCTAGTCTTCGTAGGAAAGAGAGAAAGAGGTATCAAGGTGTGAACAACTCTTTAATCGTCCGGCTATCTTCTTTTATTGTAATTCTTTTGCCTAAGCAAAGAGAAACTCTACGAGCTCTTGTAACCGATTTGAATTTGAAGCATGAAATTATGAATGGTTGAGCTTTAATTAATTTTCTTTCTTAAATCACGTGTAACTCAATTCATGCATCACATCACTTTGCCTTTGCTTTGAGTGTTTATGAACTTTTACAAAGAAGCAAGAGTCATAAAAAGATATCATAATAAGCATGAAAGAATTTACCATTTCTATGTAAATGCAATGAAAGAAAGGTTGGCTAAATTTATAAGAACTCCCATTCCACCTACCTTAATTCGTGCACCACAATGCGAACCTTCAAAAATCCGTATACCCCTTTTCCTCTTACGAAATCAACTCTACAAATGACAAAACATAAAGTGTAAACATAAGTTTCCTCCCTCAAACCTTAAAAGAAAAACCCTAGGCAAAGCATGTAGCTAATCAACACTTCAAGCATTTGTTTTTCTATGAAACCCCTCAGTTAAACCATGCTAAATCCAATTTATCTTCACTACAATTAGAATTTCATCCTAACTCTAGCTTTTGGAAAACCCTAACTATTAGGGCATGCAAAATATCTCCCAAAAAGAAATCCGTCTACACAAAAAAAAGTTCCTAATCTCAAATAGAAACTTTTCTACAATGGCATTTTGATAGGAAAATAAAATCGGATAAATCCTAGATTTCCAAAATCCATATTTTTATAAAAGTAACTCACATTAGGGTTTTAAAAACATCACATTACCTTTCTCTAAGCTTATCCCAAAGAAAACTCTCATTTCTACAAAATCCTAATTTACAAAAAACAATTTATTCTTATAAAACTTAAATCAAATTCCATAATTATCTTCCAAGAATCATTAGGAAACATCTTTGTGAATGTACTTTGAAAGAAAATCATTTTTGAGTGAAACCCTAACTTCCAAGAATTCATATTTTCAATAAATCAACTCACATTAAGGTTTAGAAACATCCTTTAATCATTCTCTAAACTTTTCTCAAAGAAAATCCAAGTTTTCTAAAAACCCTAGAAATATTCTCATCCAAAAATCTTGAGAAAGAGATGAAAAACCTTAGTTCTATTGCATACCTTTGCCTGCCCTTAGTCTCCCCTACGATTTTCCCCAAGTTTGATCGCCGAAAACCGCCGCCAGAGCCACCGCCGAAGATGCCATTCGAGCCTCGCGTCCGCCTTCTCCTTGTTCCGCAAGGATGGTTCTTATGAACCAATGGTAAAAAAAATGGCCAAATTTTATATACATGATCAGTACAAGTGGTACTCCCTAGATGCGTGTTATATTTACATATTAAACTATTAAGAACATTTCATATTCATGTTATGCATTTGAAACTATCATGTGAGGAAAAATGTTAAAGGCAAAATAAAAATGTTATGAAGGAAAAAACATTTGAAAGTTGAGGTAAAGGTATGCACTTCCTCTAAGTTAAAGTTTCTTTATGTTGATGTTTCTTTTGTTAAAATATCCAAGCATGATATAGTTTTTTTCTTTGATTCTAAGTTTATTTGAATTCCCATTCATATCTATTGAGTTTATGACTCACCCTCGTTGTGGGAACACTTTTCAGGAGGATCTAGGAAGGGATAGATGGCAGACCAACCACCGCGCACTTACCATCGTAGGGAGACGACGGGCGGCAGGTTCTTTTGAGTTTTGATTTTTGTATAGAAGGTTTAGAAATGATAAGTAAGAAAATGATTATTGGATCCCCTTCTTTATTCTATAAACTCAACGTGGAATCCTTATATTGGTATTTTGAATGGATGAAATGAAAAGTTTTGCTTGGAGACTTTTTAGTGGCTCTTTCTTTATTTTTGATATAACTTGGAGATATTTTAACTGTTTATTTTGAAGTTTCTTTTATCTTCAACCTGTCCGACCTCTGTTCCCTCCTCGCACTTACGAGCTAATCGGGCCGGGTCGTGACAAAGAGTGGTATCAGAGCAAAGGATTTGAGAATATTGATTTTATAAAAGAGCCAATAGGATGATCCTATAGGTTAGAGTATGTATAAGGTGCTTATGCTATTTATTGCTTAGATTGTTTTGTTAATTTATGTCTCAGGGCTGAAGAACCTGAACCTGATGCCACTGATGGCAACACTGGAGAGGTCATGAGGGAATTGCCATCAGTAGTGGAGCCTCAAGGCAGTAGCATTAATGCTACTTTGGATTCCTTCACCCAAATGATGGCGGCTATGACACAGATGATAAAGAATACTCAGACTCAAGCTGGTGGCAGTGGAGGCACTGTCATGGATAAGAATTTAAAATTATTCCAAGATATGAAGCCACCATCATTTGTAGGAGGTGGAGCTATAGAGGCGGAGGATTGGTTAATGAAGGTTGAGAAGATTTTGGAGGGAATGCTATGCCCTCAGGATAGAAGGGTAGCCTTAGTTGCTTATGCCTTCAATGGGAAAGCAGAAAGATGGTGGTGAAGTCAGTTGGAAGAAACTTTTGGTGGGAGATCTAGCAGCCAAATAACATGGGATGAGTTTGTCAATGTGTTTAGAGATTGGTATGTACCAATGACTGCCAGGAGGTCAATGCAAGACAAATTTAATAGACTGGTGCAGGGTGACGGACCATTACAGAGTATGAGGCTGAATTCACGATGCTTTCTAGGTATGCCTCTCATCTAATTCCTAATGCTGAAGAGAAATGCCACCGCTTCCTTTGTGGCTTGAGGGATAGCATTAGACAGCCATTGGTCCCTTTGGGTATTGAAGATTACTCTACTTTAGTTGAGAGAGCACGAAAGATTGAGCTGGATTTTCAGAGTACTCAGAGGAGGAGGGACTTCCAGAAGAGGAAGAATAAAGATAGATCAAGACCTGCCCAATCTTTTCATTCTGGAAGGCCTAATTGGAAGAAACCCAAGCCCAACACTTCAGAGAGTAGCACTCCGTCTGCTATGTGCAATAAGTGTGGAAGGGCTCATAGAGGAGAGTGCCTTTCTGGCACAAACACCTGTTTTTGGTGCCATCAGCCAGGGCACATGGCAAAGTCTTGTCCCATCTTGGGACAGAAGTCTACTCCAGAGGCTAGAACAGGTAGTGCTTCTCAGAGGACAGTTGGAAGGCCTAGGATGGTGGAGTCTACTGCATCAACTCCAAGTCAAAGCCAAGTTCGACAACTTGTTCAGCCGAGGGCTTATGGTCTATCCCCACAAGAAGCAAAAGACTCTCCTGATGTTATCACATGTATGGACTTTATTTAATGTCAATGAATTTCTTTATGATTTATGAGTAAGATGAGCTTTATGTTATGTTACATGCATGGCATTTAGGAACAATCTTTATATGTAACAAGCCTATTAAGGTGTTGTTTGATACGGGAGCGTCGCATTCTTTCATTTTAGAGGAGTTTATTAAGTCTGTTGGTTTGTCTTCCTCATTTATGCTCAAACCCTTATCAGTTTTGATGCCCAATGGAAGTAAGTTGGAAACCAATAAGGGATGTCATGTGGAGTTGATTGTAGGTGATAGAAATTTGGGTGCAGATCCTATGTTATTGCCCTTAACGGAATTTGATGTGATCCTAGGTATGGATTGGTTGTCTAGTCACTTTGTGACCATAGACTGTAGTAAGAAAGAACTTAAATTTTGTATGCCAGGGGAGAAAGAATTTAAATTCATAGGGGAAAGAGGCATAACTTCTATGATAGTCTCTTCTTTGGTGGCATACAAATTGTTGAGGAAGGGTAATGAAGGCTTTGTAGCTTATGTTAAGGAGGAGAAGAAAGAAGAGAGGAGATTAGAGGAGATACTTGTTATGCAAGAGTATCCAGAAGTATTCGCAGATGATTTACCTGGCATGCCTCCAAGTAGGGAGATTGATTTTACCATTGAACTGGTTAGTGGAGCAGATCCTGTTGCTAAAGCCCCTTATCGGATGGCAATAAAAGAGCTGAAGGAACTGAAAGATCAATTGGAAGAGTTGCTTAAGAAAGGATTCATCAGGCCTAGTACATCTCCATGGGGTGCTCCTGTGCTTTTTGTGAAGAAGAAGGATGAGAGTTTAAGGCTTTGCATAGACTACAGAGAATTGAACAAGCTGACTATAAAGAATAAATATCCTCTTCCGAGAATTGATGATTTGTTTGATCAGTTGGAGGGTACCTCTGTGTTTTTCAAGATAGACTTGAGATCAGGATACTATCAGCTCAAGGTCAGAGAAGAGGACATAGCAAAGATAGCATTCAACACTTGATATGGGCATTTTGAGTTTACAGTGATGCCTTTTGGCTTAATAAATGCTCTTGCAGTGTTTATGGATCTCATGAATAGAATCTTTAAGCCTTCTTTAGATCTATTCGTGATTATATTCATAGATGACATACTTGTTTACTCCTCAGATGAAAGGATGCATGCAAATTATTTAAGGTCAGTATTGTATACCTTAAAAGATAATGATTTGTATGCTAAGTTCTCCAAATGTGAGTTTTGGTTAAAAAGTGTGAACTTTTTGGGTCATGTGATTAGCAATGGAGAGATCTCTGTGGATCAGCACAAGGTACAAGCTATAGCAGATTGGCCACGGCTCACTATTGTGACGGAGATCATGAGCTTTTTGGGTTTAGCTGGTTACTATAGAAGATTTGTTCAGAGGTTTTCTCGAATAGCTATGCCATTATCTAGATTGACTCAAAAGGCAGTGAAGTTTGTATGGACAGATCAATGTGAAAAAGCTTTTCAAAGGTTGAAACAGTGTTTGATGACTGCTCCAGTGCTCACTATTCCTTCAGGGACGGATGGATTTCAGCTTTATAGTGATGCCTCTCTTAAAGGGTTGGGTTGTGTACTGATGCAGAACGGAAGTGTTATTGCCTATGCTTCAAGGCAACTGAAAAATCATGAAAGAAACTATCCAACCCATGATCTGGAATTAGCTGCAGTGGTTTTACTTTAAAGATATGGAGACATTATTTGTATGGAGTGAAATGTGAAGTATTTATGGATCATCAAAGTTTAAAATATATCTTCACACAGAAAGAGTTGAATTTGAGGTAGAGGAGATGGTTAGAGCTTATCAAGGACTATGATTTGGATATCCAATATCATCCAGGCAAGGCGAATATGGTAGCATATGCCTTAAGCAGGAAGATTTCTAGTGCCAGTTGGATGATTACATAACAACATGAGTTGATCAGAGATTTGGTGAAGTTAGAGATTTCTATAGTCCAGCCCAATGATGCAGAGTTTATGGCTTTGAATCAGATGATCATTCAGTCAATATTGAAGGATAGGATAAGGGAAGCTTTGCCACAAGATGCAAAATTTGAGAAAGTCCTAAATTTGGTGAAGGTTGGTCACGTGGAGGAGTTTGAGCTTGATGAGGATGAGCTACTGTGGTATAGAGGTAGAATTTACATCCCAGATGTTGGAGATTTGAGGAAGAACATTCTTCAAGAAGCTCACTATTCAAGTTATACAATTCACCCAAGTAGTAACAAGACGTACCAAGACTTGAAGGAATACTTTTGGTGGTCAGGGATGAAGAGAAGTGTATCAGAAGTGGTGGCTAAGTGTACAGTTTGCCAAATGGTTAAGGTAGAACATCAAAAGCCATAAGGTTTATTGCAGCCTTTACCTATACCAGAATGGAAGTGGGAAGACATAGCCATGGATTTTGTAGTTGGTTTACCCAGGTCCATAACTAGTCATGATGCTATATGGGTGATCATTGATAGGTTGACCAAGTCAGCACACTTTTTACCTATCAAGCAATCTGATGCTGTTGAGAAGTTGGCAAGTGTTTATGTTAATGAGATTGTTAGACTTCATGGTGTACCAAGATCAATAGTATCAGATAGAGATGGTAGATTTACCTCTAGATTGTGGAGGAAGGTTCAAGAGGCAATGGGCACTAGACTTACTTTCAGTATAACCTTTCACCCTCAAACAGATGGTCAATCAGAGAGGACTATTCAGACTTTAGAGGATTTACTCAAATTATGTGTACTTGATTTTGGTGGCAAATGGGAGACACATTCCACTGATCGAATTTGCTTATAACAATAGCTTCCAAGCAAGTATAGGTATGGCACCTTATGAAGCTTTGTATGGAAGGAGGTGTCGAACTCCTTTATGTTGGGCTGAGATAGGAGAAAGAAAGATCATTAGAGCTGATTTAGTAGATGATGCTACTGAAAAGATAAGACTGATTCGTGAAAGATTGAAGGCTGTGCAAGATAGACAGAAGAAGTACTATGATGCCAAACATAGATCTGTTGAGTGTGATGTTGGAGAGTTTGTATTTCTCAAGGTTAGTCCTATGAAAGGTGTGAAGAGATTTGACAAAGTTGGAAAACTGAGTCCAAGGTATGTTGGCCCTTTTGAGATATCAGAGAGAGTTGGCAGTGTGGCTTACAGATTGATTTTGCCGTCTCACATGAGTGGAGTACATAATGTATTCCACATCTCTTCTTTGAGGAAGTACATTGCAGATGAAGCTCAAAAGATCAGTACTGAAGCAATAGATATCCAACCAGATCTGACTTTTGTAGATGAGCCTGAGAAGATCATAGATTATGATGTTAAGCAGCTTCGAAGCAGAGAGATTCCTTATGTTAAAGTTATGTGGAAGCATGGATCTGAGAAAGATGCTACTTGGAAAAAAGAATCTGAGATGAGGGAGAGCTACTCTCACATGTTTGACTAAGGTATGATTTCTTATGCTTGTCTTAAATTTCGAGGACAAAATTTTTATAAGGGAGGAAGAATTGTAAAACCCGAAAATATCGTTTTAGACCTCGCACGCTTTTCAAAGCGCCGCGACGAGTTTTAAGTGAAAAATTTGAGATTGTCGGATTTCGACAGGAATAATCTTAGAAATTAGAGCGCAAAATTCTGATCGTTTTGATATATTGGACTTATGTTTAATTATTTGTATTTTGAGAATTATAAATTTTGGAAGGTAGAAATGCCAATGTTACCCCTATGCAATATGAAGGCCGAAATTACTTAAGTGGGGGCAATTAAGTCATTTGGCAGAACCCATTCTCCCATTATACTAAAACCGAAACCCTTCACTCTTCTCCCATTCGCATGTCACGACCAAACCGAGCGGAACAAGGAGAAGGCGGACGCAAGGCTCGGACGGCATCTTCGGCGGTGGCTCCGACGGCGGTTTTCGTCGGCCAAACTTGGGGAAAATCGTAGGGGAGACTAAGGGCAGGCAAATGTATGCAATAGAACTAGGGTTTTCCATCTCTTTCTCAAGATTTTTGGATGAGAAGATTTCTAGGGTTTTTAGAAAACTTGGATTTTCTTTGAGAAAAGTTTAGAGAATGATTAAAGGATGTTTCTAAACCTTAATGCGAGTTGATTTCTTGAA
Source organism: Dendrobium nobile (assembly GCA_022539455.1). Lineage (NCBI taxonomy): Eukaryota > Viridiplantae > Streptophyta > Magnoliopsida > Asparagales > Orchidaceae > Dendrobium > Dendrobium nobile. Next base: position 11,127,937 of record CM039732.1, on the reverse strand, counting down.
AATATGAATTTTTGGAAGTTATGGTTTCACTCAAAAATGGTTTTCTTTCAAAGTACATTTACAAAGATGTTTCCTAATGATTCTTGGAAGATAATTATGGAATTTGATTTAAGTTTTATAAGAATAAATTGTGTTTTGTAAATTAGGGTTTTGTAGAAATGAGAGTTTTCTTTGGGATAAGCTTAGAGAAAGGTAATGTGATGTTTTAAAACCCTAATGTGAGTTACTTTTATAAAAATATGGATTTTTGAAATCTAGGATTTATCCGATTTTGTTTTCCTATCAAAATGCCTTTGTAGAAAAGTTTCTATTTGAGATTAGGAACTTTTTTTTGTGTAGACGGATTTCTTTTTGGGAGATATTTTGCATGCCCTAATAGATAGGGTTTTCCAGAAGCTAGAGTTAGGATGAAATTCTAATTGTAGTGAAGATAAATTGGATTTAGCATGGTTTAAGTGAGGGGTTTCATAGAAAAACCAATGCTTGATGTGTTGATTAGCTACATGCTTTGCTTAGGGTTTTTCTTTTAAGGTTTGAGGGATGAAACTTATGCTTACACTTTATATTTTGTCATTTATAGAGTTGATTTCGTAAGAGGAAAAGGGGCGTAAGGATTTTTGAAGGTTCGCATTGTGATGCACGAATTAAGGTAGGTGGAATGGAAGTTCTTATAAATTTAGCCAACCTTTCTTTCATTGCATTTACATAGAAATGGTAAATTCTTTCATGCTTATTATGATATCTTTTTATGACTCTTGCTTCTTTGTAAAAGTTCATGGACACTCAAAGCAAAGGCAAAGATTTCACTTTATGCAAATGGACAACTCATAAATGATCCCCATACTCTTTTCTTTACTTATACTACACATGTTTTTCATTTACATGCAAATGAATACATAAGCATAGCAAGCATACACATCCCTATGGAAATATACACTTGATTAGTTTATGAATAATTTATACAAAACATCTCTTATGGTTATATAAGTATTAAGTGTATATGCATGTTGACGCGGGAGTATCACATGGTAAAGGAGGCTCTTATGAGCCATAGTAAAGGAGGCTCTTATGAGCCATGGTAAAGGATGGTTCCTATGAACCAATGGTAAAGAAAATGACCAAATTTTATGTACCTGATCAGTACAAGTGTTACTCCCGAGACGGGTGTTATATTTACATATTAAACTATTAGGAACATTTCATATTCATGTTATGCATTTGAAACTATCATGCGAGGCAAAATGTTAAAAAAGGCAAAATGGAAATGTTATGAAGGAAAAAGCATTTAAAAGTTGAGGTAAAGGTATGCACTTCCTCTAAGTAAAAGTTTCTTTATGTTGATGTTTCTTTTGTTAAAATATCCAAGCATGATATAGTTTTCTTATTTGATTCTAAGTTTATTTAATTCCCATTCATACCTATTGAGTTTATGACTCACCCTCATTGTGGGAACACTTTTCAGGAGGATCTAGGACGGGATAGATGGCAGACCAACCACCGTGCACTTACCGACGACGGGCGGCAGGTTCTTTTGAGTTTTGATTTTTGTATAGAAGGTTTAGAAATGATAAGTAAGAAAATGATTATTGGATCCCCTTTTGTATTCTATAAACTCAATGTGGAATCCTTATATTGGTATTTTGAATGGATGAAATGAAAAGTTTTGCTTGGAGATTCTGTAGTGGCTCTTTCTTTATTTTTGATACAACTTGGAGATATTTTAACTGTTTATTGTGAAGTTTCTTTTATCTTCATCCTATCTGACCTCTGTTCCCGCCTCGCACTTGCGAGCTAATCGGGCCAGGTCGTGACATTCCTTTCTTTGAGTCTTAAAAGAAAAGAAGAGGACAGTCTGCACACATTGGAAGTCCAGAATTTTTTTCATCAGGAGATGAAATTCTTCTTCCAGGGGAGAATTGATGTAGGCAGAATCGGCCTTTTGGTGTTCCCCATGCCGATTTTAATTCCCATAAGATGCCTTTTCTGTTTCCCCTTTATGAGCCATTTAATGCTTCATTTTTCCCCCTTTTTTGGGGCTGTTTTGATTCTTCAGTTTCTTCCTTAGGCGTCTGCCCTTTCGGTCCCTGCTTGTTGTAGTTTTTAAGGGTATTCTATTGGCTGATTTTGAGGTGCATTAAATACATATATTAATTATCTTTTTTACCTTTTCTTCCCCTATATAAGTGTTGTTTTGTGGCTGTTTTAGGAGAGTTTTAGAAATAAAAATTTGTGGATTGTAAAAACCTGCAGGTTTACATAGCTTGCGAGCTATGGTCTTCTTTCCCCTTCTCTTCTTAAAATTCGTCACGGTTTTCTAATCCCTTTTTTTCTATCCACGGTTCCCGTTCCAATTACATCATTCTTCTCATATATATAAATATATATATATATATATATATAATAGATATATGGTTTATATTTGCCATTTGTAGTTGAAGTTGTCTCTTAATTTGCAATCTTAGCATTTATATTTATCTATGTTGTAAGAAAGGAAGATTTGTGTCTTTGCAATATTTTCTTATTGCATAAGGCGTTTTCCTCTCCACACTTTTTTATTGATGATGAGAGTTTTAATGGATTAGTTTTCAAGATAAATTTTCAAAAGGCATATTAGATTTAAGATAAGATGTACCAAAAAATTTCTCCCTCATTTTGTGAGGATTTTATGATTTGAGGTTTGATTTTGTCATAAGCATAGGCTTTATTGTTAATTACCCCTTTTGGTGGCAAGAAAGAACTTTCAAATAAGGCTAATTATTAATAAATACTAAGTACTCTTGGTATAGTAGCAACAACTTTTAAGATATGGACTTTTAGGTTTTGAAATTGATCACTGTATATTTGAAGCGTATGGTTGGGGAAATGATTGAGTTTGATCAAGATCCTATGATTTCGTTGTTCTAGTATGTTGTGGTTCCTAGTCTACTTAGTCAGAGAAGATGGTAAACTCACTCAACCAAAGGATTCTTATTGACAACCATGGGTTGCTTCATTTAAGGGTGGCTTTTAGATTTTGGGTGGATGTTTGCCTAAATGGATGAGTTTGAGTCAACCTTAGCTAATAAAGTGTCATATGCCCTATAAAATATTCTTTGTGATTCATTACTCAAGGGTTAAAAGACATTGAGGAACATACAGGCTCTAGTGACCTTAATATAATAGTGCAATTTTGCGACAAGATCATTTGACTAGAGGGTCCCGATCATAGTCGTTTACCTTTGGTTTCATTTGGCTATAAAACCACCGGTTAGAGCACACTTGTCATATTTTACCGACCGGAGATTATTTGAGAATGAATTTTAATGATATTCTCAATCTGAAATTTGATAGGTAATACTTGAGTTCGCAAGTAACCCTAAGGTAATACTTGAGTTCGCAAGCAATCATAACCCAAATCGATAAGCAAACAACAGAGAAATGGTTGTTTGCATCAGGAAAACAACAAAAATCTGCTGTTTACAGCAGGAAATCAGCACAATCCGGGGAAATCTGAGAGAAAAAACTCAATGCAAGACTTGTTTTCCACTAGGCGATGAAATAAAATAGCAAAGATACAATCGTTCTTCAATATGAGAGGAAGAACAACTCTTCAAATCTCCGGCAATGCCAAGAGCCCAAAGCAAAAGAACCCTAGATCTCAAATTGCAATCGAATTCAAGATAATCCTAATTCCCTCCTATTCCCTTAATTAACATGAAAGGAGAATTACAACTTACCTAATCAACCATTACATTTAAATCATTCCCCCCAAAAATTGCATTAAACCTATCATGGGGCCCACAGGACCGCCCCTCTCTCGCTGTTTCTTCCGCCGAACATATACCTGGACTGGTCCAGCCGGCCTCTCCTGGGTCGGCGTGAGAACAGCAGGCGTAACATTACTCTCCTCTCAAAAACTCACCTTTTCCTCAAGGTGAAAATAAGGAAATTGCTCTTTCACTCTATTAAATGGTTCCAAGTAGCATCAAAATCAGGCAGATCCTTCCATCGAATCAGTACTTCCTTATTTCCCTCTTTATCAGATCTTGCCCCTATAAGCTTCAGGGGTTCTAAAATCACTTCCAACTCCTCCGTCATTGATGCTGATAACTCTGCACTAACTGCATGCTCTCCTAGCACTCTCCTCAGCTGTGACATATGGAACATCGTGTGTATGGTAGCGAAGGCGGGTAACTTCAAACGATACGCCACAGCTCCAATCTTTCCCAAGATCTCATAGGGACCGAAATATCTCGGCGCCAGTTTCTCTTTCCGCCTATTAGCCACTGATTTCTGTCTGTAGGGCCTTAGCTTCAAGAACACCTTTTCCCCCACTTCAAACTGCATGTCCCTCCTCTGTGAATCCGCCTGTCCCTTCATAATTTGTTGTGTCCTCTGCAGATGTTTCTTCAACTCTTCTAGCACCTTATCCCTTTTCTCCAAATACTGCTCCACTAATGACATTGGTATGCTTCCCTTCCCATAGTGCACTAGGTGTGGGGGGTCTCTGCCATACATCACTTTGAAAGGCGTCATTTGAGAAGCATAATGGTACGAGGTATTGTACCAATACTCGGCCTAAGGTAACCACTTCACTTCGCCCACATCCGCGATGTTTCAGATGCAAAACACCTCAAATATGTTTCCAAGCTCCGGTTTACCACCTCTGTTTGTCCGTCAGTCTGTGGATGGTAGGCAGTACTTCTCTTGAGAATCGTGCCCTATATTCTTAAAAGCTCATTCCAAAACTGGCTAACGAACACCTTGTCCCTGTTAGACACAATCGACTCAGGAACCCCTGTAATCTCACAACTTCCCTAATAAATGCTATTGCTGCTAATACAACGTTATATGGATGTCGTAAGAGAATAAAATGAGCATACTTTCTAAGTCGGTCTATCACTACCAGAATGACTGTGAATCCTTATGAGCGGGGGAGGCCATCAATGAAGTCCATAGATACTTTCTCCCACACTTTGTTTCGAAATGCTAATGGTTGTAGTAGCCCTCCTGGTGCCATCGCCATATATTTATTTCTCTGACATATCTCACACTTTGCTACCATCTCTTCCACATTCTTATACATCCCCTTCTAGTACAGCTCCGCTGCCAGCCTTCTGTATATCTTCTGTACTCCTGACTGCCCCCAATAGCACTGCCGTGAAATTCCTGTAGTAAGTGAGAATGTATGCTGATGTTCGTGGCATTACGAACCTTCCCTTATGTAACAACTTCTCCCCCTCCAAATAGTACCCCGAATGGCTACTACTATCCTTCCTCAAGTCTTCCTTGATTTTCTTCAGCTCCTTGCTCTGCAGGCATTCTTCTTTGATGGCTCCCTAGTTAACCATCAGTGGTATTGATACTGCCAACTCGTCAAGTTCCCCAACACATCTGGATAAGGCGTCGGCCACCTTATGTTCCACCCCTGGTCAGTACTGGACCTCAAAGTCATAGCCCAAAAGCTTTGACAACCACCTTTGATGTTCCTCGGTCACCATCTATTGTTCCAACAAGTATTTCAAACTCCTCTGGTCCGTACGAACAATGAAGTGCCTCCCCAAAAGATAAGGGCGCCACTTCTGAATGACTAGGACGATGGCCATCAGCTCTCTCATATACTGACTTCAATCGATCCCTGGTCGATAGCACCTGACTGAAATAGGCTACAGGATTGTGATCCTGCATCAAAATCGCTCCCAAGCCATACTCTGATGCATCAGTCTTCACTATAAAGGTTTGACTGAAATCTGGAAGAGCTAACACTGGCACCGTCGTCATGGCTTTATTTAACCTCTCAAAATCCTGGGTTGTCGCCTCTCCCCACAAGAAATTGTCCTTCTTCAGTTACTCAGTCAAAGGCCACGTGATGGTACTGTACCTCTTCACAAACTTCCTGTAGTAACCAGTCAAACCTAGGAAACCTCTCAACTCCCTTATGTTCTTAGGCCTTGTTCAGTTCTGCATGGCCTCAATCTTGGACTGATCGGCTACCACTCCCTCTTCAGATACCATGTGTCCCAAATATTCCACTCCCGACTGGGCAAAACGGCACTTCTTTAAATTAGCTTTCAGCTGGTGCTCCTATAGGATCTTCAGAACCTCCTTCAGGTGCTCTATGTGCTCCTCCTCAGTTTGGCTATACACCAAAATGTCATAAAAAAAACTAGCACAAACTTTCTGAGATGCTGCTTGAACACTCTATTCATCAAAGACTGAAAGGTAGCAGGGGAGTAGTGAGCTCGAAAGGCATCACTAGGAACTCGTAATGCCCCTCATGCATTCTGAAAGCCGTCTTCTGAATATCCTCATCCTTCATTCTAATTTGGTGGTAGCCTGACTTCAAGTCCATCTTAGAAAACACTACTGCTCCGTGCAACTCATCCAGCAACTCGTCAATCATCAGAATAGGGAACTTATCCGGTACTGTCTCCTTGTTCAAAGCCCTGTAATCCACGGAAAACCTCCAACTCCCATCCTTCTTCTTGACTAGTAGGACGGGGCTAGAGAAAGGAATCACGCTGGGTCTGACTATTCCTACCTCCAACATCTCCCTGATCATCTTCTCTATTTTATCTTTTTGAATCTGAGGGTATCAGTATGGTTAAACACTAATTGGTGACACCCTGTCCTTCAGAAGGATTGCATGCTCCTACTCTCTGGGTGGTGGTAAGCCCTGAGGTGGCTGGAACACCTTCCTGAACTGCTGTATGAGCGGTTGTACCACTAGTGGAATGTCTCCCTCATCCCTCACACTCACCCTCTCCAAGCGCTGCAGCTCCACCAGATATTCACCTCCCTCCTCCTGTATAGATCTGATCATGGACTTGAGAGATACCCCAGCCTTGGTCAGGCCAGCATCACCCTGAATCGTCCTCCTCCTTCCTCCCATCACCAGTTCCATCCCCAGTGTCCCCCAATAAATCTTGGTCTCCCCCAATGTTTGCAGCCACTTCATCCCTAGGATGATGTTAATACTCCCCAATTCCAAGGGAAGGAAGTCCTCCCTCACCTGGATCCCCTGAATCTTCAGCACTACCCCTCTGCAAACTCCTCTACCTATTTTCACCTTTCTCGTGCCCATCATCACCCCATAATCTCCCGTATCCACTAACTCCATCATCAACAACTCAACGATCTGGGTGGAAATAAATTGTGGGTTGCCCCACTGTCAATTAACCTCACGGTTAGCTATCTCTCCTTTCACTTTCATAGTGTTACTCAGAGTGAATCCCACTGCAGAGTTCAGAGAGACTTCTGCCACATCCAGGTGCAACTTCTCCTCCTCTTCAGATCTGCTCCCACCTTCCTCCTCGTCTTCACAGATAAGAAGAACTTGAAGAGTTCGGTCCTTGTATCTATGCCCCGGCATGTACTTTTCATCACATCTGAAGCATAACCCCTTCACCCTCTTATCATGCATCTCCTTCTCTGTTAACTTTTTGAATTGTCCCCCATTCCCCCCTCCAGCTTTCTCCTTCGGTGCTTTCTTCAGACCCCCCGGCACTGCCCTTTTGACGGTAAGTATGTGGTATTCATCTTGTACAATCCCCCTGAATAGTTCCCTTGAGCTTCTCTTTCTGATTTCTTCTAATCTTCCACAAACTATGCCAGCTCCATAGCCTTCCCTAAGTTCCTCGGCTCCAGCACCCTGACTGCTGTTCGGATCTCCGGTTTTAGCCCCTTCATGAAGTTCCCTTCCAGGGCTGACTCTGAAATGTGATCCAATTTGCTAGCCAAGTACTTGAACTTATCCTGGTAGTCTGCCACAGTCCCCTCCTGAGTCAAAGCAAAGAATTGCTCATAGAAGTCTGCTCCCCAATCAGCTCGGAAACGCTCCAATAAGCAATCGTTGAACTCTCTCCAGCTCTGGATGGGCTCCCTCCTGCCACGCCACTGATACCAGGCCAAGGCTTTTCCTTCCAAACACAATTCCGCTGCCGTCAGCTTCTCTTCCTCTGTCAACCCATTGACAACAAAGTAACGCTCCACCTTGTAGATCCAGCCATGGCCGTCTTCACCCTCAAAGATGGGCATCTTCAGCTTCCTCGCCGTGGGTCTCCCCCGTGTCCCCTGAATCCTCCATAACCTCCCATTCCTTGAAGAGGAGGTGCTCCTCAACTGTCACGATCTTCCCTCCACTGTTATACCCGAACACTTCATCATATTCCCCTATTCTCCCTTCAAAATCAGCACCTCGGCGATGGAATTCTTCCCTTCTCCCGATGAAATCAGCACCCCGCCGGTCATTTCCCAAACTCATATCCTCTCTAGAAAGTGGCTCTAGAGGTGGCATGTCGTCCTCCCCCTCAATGACCTCCACTTCAAGATTTCTCCTCCCCCTAAACGGGTTTGGATTTCCTCCTACACCATGGCCTCCGGTGGTCTCTCTTGCTTACGATGTCACAGGATTTGTCTTCAACTCCAACAATTTCTTCAACATTTCTTTCATCACCGCGAATTTCCCTTCTATCCTTTTATTGTTGGAGGTGATTTGAGTTTGAAAGTCAAAGAACTTTCCCTCCAAATCTGATTTTAGTTGACCGATCTCGCCTTCCAAGACCTCTACCTTCTTCTCGGTCATCTATCTTCTCAGAAATCATGAAGATCTTCTTCCTGTAAAAAAAATTTCGCTAAAATTTCAGTCCCAAATCGATACTTTGATATCAATTTAATAGGAAATACTTGAGTTCGCAAGTAACCCTAAGGTAATACTTGAGTTCGCAATCAATCCTAACCTAAATTGATAAGCAAACAGCAGAGAAACGACTGTTTGCCGCAGGAAAGCAGCAAAAATCTGCTGTTTACAGCAGGAAATCAGCACAATCCAGGGAAATCTGAGAGAAAAACTCATTGCAAGACTTGTATTCCATTAGACGATGAAATAAAATAGCAAAGATACAATCGTTCTTCAATCCGAGAGAAAGAACAACTCTCCAAATCTCCAGCAACGCCAAGAGCCCAAAGCAAAAGTACCCTAGATCTCAAATTGCAATCAAATTCAAGATAATCCTAATTCCCTCATATTCTCCTAATTAACATGAAAGGAGAATCACAACTTACCTAATCAACCCTTACATTCAAATCTTTCCCGTCAAAAATTGCATTAAACCCATCATGGGGCCCACAGGATTACCGCCCCTCTCTCCATGTTTCTTCCGTCGAACAAATACCTGGACCGGTCCAGGCTGGACCGGTATAGCTGGCCTCTCCTGGGCCGGCGTGAGAGCAGCAGGCGTAACAAAATTTTCTATTTTTTGAGCTATAGTTATTCTCAAATATATCACCCTCGACACACTGTTGGAGTAGATGGATATATTTTTTGTTTTAAGTTATTGTTGATTAATTTCACTTTAAATATTAAAATTTTAATTTTTCAAAATTTTTTGTTAATTTTATAAAAATTTAGGCCCCTAATAGTATGATTTTAGAAATTTTGGGCATTTTTGAAAATTACTTGTTTCCTCTGGTTGAATTTTTTGTTAACATGGACATCATCATGGTGACTTTGAGGTCGCTTTAAATTTATTTATATTTTCATCGGAGTTTCATATGTATTTAAAACTATAAAGTCTCATCTGTTTGAGATTCATTTTCAACATAGTCATCATCGGAGATGTTAACCAATTTAATTTAACTGTTTGAACCTTGTCAATTTTGTTTGTTTGTTAACAAAGGATTGTGTTCAACTAATGATTAAGGGATTATCATATATGTGTTGAAACTAAAAGCTTATATTTTTATGAGTGAATTTTTTTTTTAAGGAAGCTTTGAAGTCTTGATGTGAACTTACAATTAAATTTTTTGATAGATTTCAGGATTGTATATTTGTTTATAAATTCAATTCTTATCGACTCTAATTCTCTCAAGGAGTATTGAATTTGAAAATTTAATATATTTTTTTTAATTTTAGCCTGCACAGTATTTTTAAACATTAAATTTGTGAGTTTAACAAAATTGTTTGAGTACATGCAAATAATTTAAACTTCTTTTTAAATGTTGCGCTTGCTTTTCAGTGCACATTTTTTGAAGCACTTGTGTAGTGCGTCCATATACTTTGACCATATTAGCATGTTTTTCAGTTCATTCACATAATACAATTGCACACATTTTAGTGTATTTGTATAGCACGTTTGCACATTCTTTAGGGCAATATTTTTTTAAAATTATTTATAATTTTTTAGTCGACGTCAGACGTGTTGCTTGAGTATTTATTGCGCTTAGTAGATCACATGCATACATTTCATTTAAAAAAAAATGGGTTTAAAATTAAAAAAAAAATGATGCATGCAAATTTCAGTTTTTTGGTTTTAGTTTTTATTGTAATTTAAATGTTATAGTTATTTTTTATTTTTTTTTATGCTACCTTATGATGGAAGGCAACCAATGATCATGAGTAGGTAGTGCTTTGGGCTTGGCATACATTGGGTGTGCTAGCTATTTTGGTGCCTTGGCTCTTAGGCTGATGTTGGCTTCTCGGTTTGGGCTTGGCTGTCCAGTTTTTACTGTGTTGTTGGGAGCTGCTATGCTCTAGCTCATTAATGTTGAGCCGCTGCTTCTTTTTCAGCTCATTACTACTTGTAGTTCACCTCCTTTTTAGCTCATTATGTGGAGTGAACTTGGTTCTTTCGCCCTCTTTGTTGGCCTTTCGGTTACCTCGCTGGCTCCTGTCCCGTGGCTGGCTTTTCTTGTATCCCGTGGCTGCCTTTTTCTGTCCCCGTGAAGCCCCTTCAGGTGCTACTCCTGGAGCCGTCTGCTGGCCTTCTGTTTCCCCTTTCCTGATTGGTTCGGATGGAGGTGTTTGGAGCTGTTTGGCTGCCCCTCTCTCTCTCTCTCTCTCTCTCTCTCTCTCTCTCTATATATATATATATATATATATATATATATATATATATATATATATATATATATATATATGTGTGTGTGTGATGTTTTGGAGCATTTGGAGGTTGTTGTTTGCTGAGCAAAGTTATCTAAAACCTGAGGGTTTCTTCTTGGGAAAGCTTGCGAACTTGTTCCATTTCTCTTCCTCTCTTCGATTTTGTCTTGGGCTTATTATCTCTTTCTTCTCATCACAAGTTCCCCTCCACTTGTATCTTTCTTCTCGAGCTATTGGAGGTGTTGATTGGCCGGTTTGGTAGCATTTACCGAAGGAGTTTTTGGTGGATGTTGGCCCAAGTAGCTGTGGTGGACTCTTGGTTTGCATGCCCTTAAGCACATCTTTTATTACCTACTATTTCGTTGCATGTGAGGTAACCGCTAGTCGGTTGTTCTGAGGGTAGCTGTTTTTATCTTTAATTTAATTTTTGTTTGTTTAGAGGTTTGTTTGATGTTGACATTCTAAGTTTTGAATTGATAAAAGTTCTACTTGTCCTGGTGTTCTTCCATTGTGGCTTTTTTTTTATCTAGTTGTCTGCATCACAATTGTTTTTTGAATTTCATTACATGCGTTTTTATGCATTTTGCATAGTTGATGTGCATGTTCCATGGTGCATTCGCACAACGAATATGTATGTTTCATAATACACTTGCTCAATGCTCATTTATGAATATTGATGCAATTACGTGGTGCATTAGTATACTTGAACACTCCTACACTTTTTGGGGCACTTGTACAATTCATTTGTATTTCTTAGGTACATTGTATTATACATATAAGGTGCAATAACAACATCAAGCCATTGTCCCACTACATGGGGTCGGCTACATGAATCCTTTTCGTCATTGTGCCTTGTTAAAAGTCAAATTCTCATTTAAATCTAATAAAAAAAGATCATTTTTAATATTTTTTAACTAAGTCTTTTTGGGTCTACCTCTTCCTTTCTTAACATAAGTCAAAATATAATACCTCAACTTTCCTAACTGGGTCATTAGAAGGCCTCCGTTTATAAGGTGTGTGTAGACAAAATTATCCATTTATGATTTGATGCATCATGCTCAATTTATTGAAGTAGTCGTGCAACTTGTGACTGTTGATCAATAAAAAAGAGGGGAAACAAAGGGCGGCATATAGAATTAAAAAATAATAATAAATGAAGAAACAAAAAGTAAGAAAATTGAAGCAATGCATCTCTTTAGGAAACCTCTTCTAATGCCTCCTTCAATCCGGCCTTACTTCAAGCGATTCGAGCCAAATGAAGCAAGGCTTCGCTTCAATAACTAACATTCAAGCAGTAATAATCCGAGCAAGGCATATACTAATCGGCGGTATAAGTAATTAAAATAGAAATATGTGTAATTATATAGATCTTATAGTAGGCGGGTATATTAAATTGTAAAAACCACGCGCCGTCGATATTAGATCCTACCAAGATGAATTCTAAATGCAAGATCTTGCACCGTCGATCTTAGGTCCCCTCGGTATGATTACAAATTTAAGACCTCGCGCCGTCAATCTTAGATCCGGCTGGGAGGAAATTCAAGTGAAGCTCTCGCGCCATCGATCTTAGATCTGACCGTGATGAATTTGTATCAAAGCTGTCATTCCGTCGATCTTAAATACGGGCAGGAAGAAATCAACGACAAGTGTCGTCCAGATCCCCTCTCCGGGGGTATCGGGAGGTTACGAAAATCACCTCAGAAAATTATTCCATTGGAGAACAATTAAATTTAAATTTTAATTAATTAATCAATTGATTATATTTAATTAAAATTAATTAATTAATGAAAATTAATTAATTAATTAAAATAAACTAATCAAAATCAAATTGGTTAATTAAAATTGTATCAATTAATTGAAATTACTTAATTCAAATTAATAATTAATAAAAATCCATTAGTTTATTTAAATTAATTAATTAAACTCAAAATTGATTGATTGAAATTAATTAGTTAATCAAAATTAATTGATTAGTTGAAACTAATTAATTAATTGATATTAATAAAAAATTATTGGTTGGTTAATAAGTTGATTAAGATTAATTAAAAAAAATTAATTAATTGGTTAATTAATTATGCGAGAACAATTTAAATTCGATAGCAAAATTGATTAATTGGTTAATTAATTGTTTAGAGCAAATTTAAAATCCAAGAGCGACTTAAAATTATAGAAAAATAAAATTAAAAGTTAATTAATTGGCTCATTAAAAAATATTTTTAGTTAATTAATCAATTAATGTGGAGAGTCACCTCGTAAATTTTCTTTTAAATGCAAAAAATGAAATGATGTTTTTTCTATTAATCAGTCCTAAAGTACAAGCTACACTGAAACCACACTCATAAAACTACGACTCAAACAAAAGAAAAACTCTTCAATGCTCTACAAGCTCTCCAATGCCCCTCCAAGCTCTCTAAAGCCCTTCGTGTACTAACTCAAAAGTAGCATGAACCCTTGCAAACAAGTAAATAAAACTCATTAGCTTTGAAATCAAATTGTTAAGGCAAGAAAAGAACAAATGTTACACTAAACTACGGTACTAAAAAAAAAAGATAAGAATATTGTAACAGGTAAGTAAAGCAGGGTAATTTTATAGAAAAGTAAAACAAGGTACTCATATTAGAAAAGAAAAATAAATACTGTGAACCAAACTACCGTACTGTCAAAAAAGGCCAGGGTACTGAAACCAAAGATTAGTGTCATACTAGTAAACAACTACTAGATAACGTACATATGGGTAAAGTCTAATCTACCCTGAACACAAAAACAAACAGGCAACTTCAAAATCGAGTCGTAAGACCTATTATTTGGGAAATTTTTAAACAAAATATCAAAATCTCAAACAAAACTAATGGACATTTTAGCCTACAAGGTTAGGTTGTAAGACCCGCTAACGAGCAACATCTAAGTGAAGTCGTAAGACCCACACGTGAGGAAAATTACTAAATAATTTGCAAGATCTTAAAACTAAAATAAACAAAACTAACGGGCATCTTAGCTTATGTGCTAGGTTGTAAGACCCACCAATAGGCGACTTTTAATAGAAGTCATAAAACCTTTTTTACTGGAACACATGTTGAGAGAGAGAATGAGAGTGGGAGTTGGGGGAAGATTTGTAGAGAGAGAAAATGAGACTTCACTCTATTTAGAGGGAGAAAGTAATTTTTTTCTTTGCAGACATAAGATTCAATGACGTAAGATTCAAACTTACCAGTAACCGGTCTTACCCTCCATTTTTTTACCCTATGTAGAGAGAGAGAGTGGGAGTTGGGGGAAGAGGTGTAGAGAGAGAAAATGAGATTTCTCTCTGTTTAGAGGTAGAAAGTGATTTTTCCTTTTTGATTTTAGAGAGAGAAAGATATAAGAAGGGGAGGGAAGGAGATGGAGGACGGAGAGAGGTTGGTGTAAGGAAAGTGTGAGGTTGGGAGAGGGAAGTTTCTCCCCCTCTCTTTTTAGAGAAAGAAAGAGAGATAGGTGGAGAGGGAGATTGTGATGTAAAGAGAGGTGGAGGTTGAGTTGTAGAAGGTGGAGGAGGTGGAAGAAGAAGAAGAAGAAGAAGAAGAAGAAGAAGAAAGGAGAGGATGAAGAAAAAAGGAGAAAAGAAAGAGAGAGAGAGAGAGAGAGAGGAAAAGAGGGGAGAGGTGGTCGACTAGGGCATAGACGATGATTGGTTGATAGTTGAGTTGGATGGTGACTGTGTTGAGGGGAGCCAACGATTTGTGAGTAGAGAGGGACATGCAAACAGGGGAGGTCCGCCACGGGAGTTCCGCAAGCTGGGAGTGGGAGTTGCATGAGTCTCAATAAGGGGTCGAATGGGACTGGAATGAGCATGGAGATGTGTGTTGAGCATGCCATGGTGGGGGGGAGGGGGTAGTTAGATTTAAGGTTTAGTTTATATATATATATATATATATATATATATATATATATATATTTGCTTCTATTTTTTTCAAGTCTTTTTAGCTTTTATAAAAAAGTTGTCAAAAGCAGCTAAAAGGACATCTCCTTTTCATGTGTATATATATTAAATTTATTTATATTAATCATTCCTCAATTCACTCACCAAATCCTTATTGTTCATGCACATTTTTGCGATCTAGATTCACTCATGCAAAAATTTAATTTTTTCTAATAAAAACTTTATCCAATATGGGTGATGATATTAGCTATTTCAGTCATCCTGAACATGTTGGGACTGTCTGTTTGCGAGCGAACGTCATTTTAGGGATTTTTAATTTTGGCCAACGCATTTAGGATAACTTTCACATGATGTCGCGTTCTTCAATCATCATTTTCATCGTGAACTATTGAATCGACCCCAGAGCTGGTATTGAGGTAAATAGATAGATTTCATTGAACATTATGGAAAATTTGATCATGGAAGCTCCAAATGGAACACCAAGTCTATCAGCCTTAACTTACGCTATTGAAACTAGTTAAGGGATCATTTTGTTTGATGAAAAGGGAATTTAGAGTAAAATGGAATATAGTGTTCAAAGAATGTAGTGTATTTAAAATATTTAAAATTGTATGGATAAGTGTAAAATAAATGTAGGCGATTACTTTTTTTTGTTTGTTTTGAAGTAAAATGAATATAGTTTTACGCTTATTGGTAGTGGTGGCTTGTAGCAAGCGGGGATGACTATGGTGGCCTATGGTAATGATAGAGAATTTATAATTTATTTGGAAATTGGCCTAATCTAATGATTTCTTAATAAACTAAAATTGAACTAGAGGGTAAAATCTAAATACTTCAAAAAATACTATGCATTTCTTTTACTTTAGGCCAAATGCCAATATTTTTAAAACTCCTACAATTTAAATATTTTACACCCCTTTTACTTCAAACCAAACTACCCCTAAGAACTGGAGTTCATCAAGTTTTTAAAGCTTTTGGGTGTTAAACTAACATCAAAGAAAAATCCCTGGTGGCCATGAATTTCTGATTTGATTAACTTATAGTATATAATTGAAAAAAGTTGTGTTACACTCGTGTAGCTATCTTTTAATTAAAAATTAGATAGGGAAAAAATCACATCATATCGACTGGCCTCTCTCTGCATGCATGCACATGGATAATCAATACACTAGTTTGATATTGGATTGGGAAAAATACAGTGCTTACTGTTTCTTATAATCTGTTATTTTACCCAACTGATCTATTGACAAACATATATCACACGCATAAATATGTACGGACTTTTGATTATAATTATAAACTTGGCTGATTTTTTCCAAGCACATGCCTAAGGCTTCTCAAAAATGACATGTCTATAATGCCATCTAAAGGCAGTTTGGTCTTCCACCAAGAGCCTTTATTAACTATCCATGATTCACTTTTAATCTAAAACAATAAATTTCATTGTTAAATTGAACCATTGAAAATACCTTAACTGAATTGTCATTATTTTTTATTTAAATAAGAGCTTTTGTGCGCTATATGTACTTGTTACACTTGTACTTGATCTAGTTATTGAATAACTGAAATTTTTTACTGAACAAATTCCAGATTATTTTAATTTGCTAGAAAAATTGAGCCAATATTTTGATGGCACATGAAATTGAGCTTAGTTTAAGATGTGTTGTGCCCATTTTTTTGTTTCTTTTTTTCTATCGTTTATTTGTGATAAAATTTTCATTCTAGTACAAATTAGGTGAAAAATGTGAAATAAACTTGTTTCGGTACTGACCTCTTGGATGAACTTGACGAAAGATTTCCATTATTTTAGTCATGGCAGCCTTGTCTCATTACCTCTATTAATTTTTTATCTTTGAATAATTTTTTTATTTGCACCATTTGCTTTTTATTTGGGAACTTGAATTTAATCCTGTAACAACTATGGCATTTTGATTTACATTTTGATTTGTAATAAAAAGCTGAAGGCTGTAAGTTATTTGTATGAGCCACAGGATTCTATCGATGCTGTCAGGCTTTTGTCCATCTTGATTGGAATTTTTGGCCCAGTGAAAGTGTTATCACATATTCATGCATGCAACAAGGAACGCTGCAGCTTTAGCTTAACAAGTAAAGATGATGACTTCGTAGCACAGCAATTCTTACAAACATTCAGGGATGATTTTGTCCCTTGGTGTCTACTGAATCAGACGAGCTCTAGTTCTGCAAAACTAGATCTTTTACTTTCTTTAATTCAAGATGAATATCTATCCGATCAATGGTCTACAATCATCTCACATTTTACTAAACTTGACAAATGCTATACAGCTGATACTGGAATTCTTTATCACGTTGAGAATCTTCAATCATTTGCAATGCTTTTTGAGAAATTGAGAGAGAAAGTCCATTTAATGATAACAGAAAATGTGCACAGGGTTGGTGCACTCCCCGAACATTGGCATCATGAGTTGTTGGATTCATTTGCAATTTCTATTGTTTGTGAAGCTCCTTGCTATTGTTTGTCTCATGCTCAATTTCTACGGTAATACCTAGTTACCTTTTTTATAGTGTTTTTCTTGCAACTTATCTTTTGTAACGAAATAAAATAGTAATATGCTCTATGATTCTATTCACTCAATATCAATTTTTATATGTCATTCTGTGGTTAGTTCTCCAACCCCGCGTGATGGGATAATGCTTGATGTTGTCGTTGTTGTGTTCTGTTGTTAGTTCTGCTGGTTTTGGCAGTTGGAAAAATGTAGGTGCTTTTATTAGTTCAGTTTTCTTAATTGCTTTCTCAAAGAAAGCATCAATGGACTTTGACAACTTGGTATCATACACTTACGCTACTGTAACGGGGCTAAATTGCACCTTACTAGAAGCCGTGATCATAGTTTGTATAGTGGCAATATCAGTTTAGTTACTTTAAGGATGTGGTTGTAATTGCGTGAGGCATAGGATTCTTAATATTCCTTCCATTGGTAGTCGAAAAGCTTATTGTAACTGTGATCATTGAAGATCAAAAGATTTCCTCGGAGCACAAATTGGATAACATTCATTAATAAGAGTACACGTTTTAGATATATTGGATCTATTGTTCAGACTGATGGTGAAATAGATGGGGATATTATCAGCAGAATTCAAGTTGGATGGTTGAAGTGGAGGAATGCATCGGGCTTGTTGTGTGATAGAAAAGTCCCCTTCAAACTTAAGGGAAAATTCCATAAGATGGTGGTGAGACCTGCAATGCTTTATGGTGCCGAATGTTGACCATTAAAAGAGAAGCATAAAACTAAGTTGAGAGTTGCAGAGATGAGGATGCTCAGGTGAATGAGTGGCTTTACCCTTATAGAGATAAGATGCGAAATGAGTATATACATGAAAGGGTTGGAGTAGCTCCAGTGGAAGATAAGATTAGAGAGAGTCGCCTTAGATGGTTTGGTCACATAAAATGGCGGCCTTCTGATGACCCGATTAGGAAAGTAGAGATATTAGATTTGACTTATGTTAAAAGAGGTAGAGGTAGACCTAAAAAGTCTTGGTTAGAAAATATTAGAAATGATCTTTCTTTATTAGATTAAACGAGAATTTGACTTTTAACATGACACAATGGAGAAAAAAGATTCATGTAGCCGACCCCACGTTGTGGGACAAAGGCTTGATGTTGTTGTTATTGTTGTACAAATTGGATAACAATGTGTGTCACTTTACTAAAGCTTACATTTTACAACTGATGCATATATTATTTAAAACCCATAGAAAAACAACTCAAGGCATGTGATTATATAGAAGTTATTTGGAATGATTGAACCATTTTTATATTAAATTATTAAGTATAAAATAGGATGTGTGAATCAGGTTGTCTTAACGTGTTGAGTTTTCTAATGCAAATTTAGAATAAGATGGATAATTTATGCTCACAAGTCAACATCACAGTCCGTTAGTTTAGATAACTAATTGTAACTTTAGTTGAAAATTTATGCCGTTAGTTTAGATAACTAATTGTATCTTTAGTTGAAAATTAGAAGTATGCTTAATTTAACTGTCATTTAACATAAATTTCACAAAGAAATTTAGCTTAAGAAAATCATATGTTTGACTTGAAATTGTTGACCTCTACTCAAAGCAAAAAAAAAAATCAAATAAAAAAGTATATATATGCTCAAATCCTGTGCAAATCCTACGTAAATCATATCACACTGTTTGCTATAGTCGCCCATCCCCTGCTATTCGACGTCGAACTATCGCTTCGCATGTTCTGCTCGCGCTCTCGATCACATGCCTGCACTCACTTTTAAAATGAAGAATGAAACAGAGCTTTACGCTTTTTTCTCGCATGCAAGTAGCTCGCGACCAAA
This sequence comes from Dendrobium nobile, assembly GCA_022539455.1. Classification (NCBI taxonomy): domain Eukaryota; kingdom Viridiplantae; phylum Streptophyta; class Magnoliopsida; order Asparagales; family Orchidaceae; genus Dendrobium; species Dendrobium nobile. The sequence goes on along the minus strand of CM039732.1, from coordinate 11,108,829 downwards.
TCTCCTATGTCATTCTTCCTCTTCCAGCAACATTCACCAACCCCATCCCGATTCTCCCTCACAGCCGATGACCCCCACTCTCTTCTTTCTCTTCAACACACGAGCCTCCAACCCTGACCTGTTCGAACTCCACTGCAAATGAACACCCTATAACCTGCCGCAATTCAACCTCTGATTCTCACCCCGTCTCCATCTGTTGAAACAGAACCCTAGCTCGTCAATCCCTAACTCCACAGCTCCGATATGTCAAGCATCCAATACTCCCTGCACTCGAGACTTCCAAGCCATGCTTGATATTAAGTCCGATTCCCCTTCATTATCCCGTGCCCTAGCCATTCGATCCCACTGATCCGACCAGCACGATCTTCACTCGAGCTTGCCTATATCCGAACCCTTCTCCCATTCGACCACAATTGTTGCCTACAAACTTCACTCCAAGGCACTCAACCCCCGTCAACACCACCACCGGCCCCCTTTCGTTAGATCTCACAATCCTCACACTTCCAAAATGATTTCAGATGATTTCTTCGCTAAATCCTAAGCATGCTTACTTTATTATTTTTAGTGTTATTATTATTATTACTATTAATAATGTTTGTATTAAAAATAAAATTATTATTATTATACTTATAATTATAATTATTATTATTATTATGATAAAAAAGGAAAAATAAAAAAAGAAAGAGAGTAAAAAAATAAGAGAAAAAATTAAAAAAAAAAAGAGAGGAAAAGATTAAAAAAGAGGAGAAAAAGAGAAAATAATTTTTTTGTGCATTTACAACACCGACGCTCAAGATATCTTCTAAACTGAGGATACGTCTGGAGGCTGCTAAATTTTATAGTGATAGGAGACCTCAGGGAATTGAACATATAAATTGAATCGCAGGGAACGGAACTTGAATTGAATTACAAGGAATTGGGCCTAATAATTAAAATGAGATCTACAAACCATAAAATGAGAAGAAATTGAATATAAATATGCAAGCAAGGACAAGTGGTGAACTATGAAACTCAGTTGATACTTCTCTTAATCTGCCAGTGAATAAGATGAGTTAATATCAACTAATTTGCAAGATGAATGCACTAGTTCCCTACAAACATCTGCGGTTGACTTACAAGAAGGTGATAATTCACGAATGAAGTATACCTGAGGAGGTTGTACTTAACACAACTAGCTTATAATTAATACCAATTAGCTTGCAAAAGAACATATTCATTCGCAAATGTTGAGCTTGATGAGTAATTAGTGCAATCTCAACATCAACTTGCAAGCGGACATTCCAAACCTCTGTGAGATTCTCAATAAATGAAAACATGGGAAATACAATGAATACAGTAGTCCCCCTGTGCTCAACATTAGTCATCTTGCAATTGTATACACTAGTTCACTTGAAAACAACGATAGTGAATAAACCATACCTACTACAATCTCCTATGAACATGAAGCTGACATGCAAATAAATGTAATAACTTGCCAATCAGCTTGCATGGAGAAGCTATTGACGAGTGCAACAAGGCCCTGCTGTCAACATCGACACATGAGAGATCATATTCAACCATGCGAGCAACAACGATCAATCGTGTAATGAATTGCCAACTAAGAGGTAGTTGAAATCTTTGAAGTGAATGCAGCTTGCATACGACAAATGTCACTGTGAACAGAGAAATAATCTCCTGCGAATGATGATTGTTTGATGTATAATGTTTGTGCCTGTGGAAGAGGCGTAATAGTTGTAATTCATGGGTGAAGTATGAAGAGCTTGTAATGAATGTTGTGACATCCTTTCGATCAGTATTAACTAGCCTGCAATCAACAGTAGTTAACTGACACGCAAGTGCATCGATCCGTTTATGAGTGACGACAGCTGATATAGCAACTCACCAATCAATGTGCGTAGAAAAGTTCAATAATGAATGCAACGTCGTTTGGCAGTTAATGTGACATGCAAACAAATACACAACACTGCTTACAGTCAATAGCAGTTAGCTGATGAATAAGTGCCTTAACTTGTTCACGAGCAACAACAGCAGATGTAGCGACCTGTCAGCTAATGTGTATAGATTAACATGCAATAAATACAACAATTTCCTTACAAGATTAACTCGCAAGGAACATCGGCCAACTGCAAAGAGTATTTGCGCTTCCTATATGCAGCATTAACATATTTGTTATGCATGCAATAGCCCACTTATATATTGAAGTAGTGACACTTGCAAGCAATGGTAGATGACCCATCACATGCACAGTGTCTTGCAAGTGCGTATATGACCTTTGTAAAAAATATGACAACCCGTATGGATCTTCTTCAAATGTGATCAAGAGGATTGCAGTGAGTGCGACATATTGCCTACCATTAGAAGTATCAAATCCATAATGAATAGGAGCTTCTACGAGTCACCGTAGGAAGTCGTCATGCATGTAGTAGCTTGTTTACAGGAAGCAGCTGATGCATACAATTATCCTACCTGCCTACAAGCAGTGGTGAAAGATTCGCGCTGAATGTGATGCAATAGTTATTAGCTCTTGAATACGTTATGCTGGACCATAAGCATCATCAAACAAAGTTCGTATGGCACGACACCTCGCTCGCAAGAGGTAAGAAGCTACGATTCACCTGTAAGCAAAAGTAGATAATCTGTAGTAAAAGCTGTGAGCTATTGATAAAATGAGGCAGTAAATTTGTGTCTCTAGGTTGTCACATCAGATAAATCAACTTGCTTGCAAGCAACAAGTGGAAGGCTCATGATGCATCATACAACATATTTGCATATTGAAGTATGCTCCTGTAAGCTGAGTTCCGAAGAAAATAATAGCTTGCATAAGAAGAAATGAAGTGCGGTGCCACACCACTGGATCCACAACACTTGTATAAGAGGACATAAGGCGTTAACAACCCCCTCTTTTAAAGGAAAATTTGTGAATTTTTCAAATGCTCGTCACCTGTGCAACCAGTCATATTTGGACTTACCAAAGCACCCCCTCATGCATCAAAATGCGTATTGATGCATTCATAATTTGCATGGATTGCATCATACAAGATGCATCATGTAAAGCAAGCACACTACATAAAATGCAAAATGCATTATGCAAGTATACTATCCAACGTGCAAAATGTACTGTGCAGTAGCAACATGTTACACTGACATGCAAATGCATTATGCACTACATCCCAACACTAAATAATCATGCTAATGCATCATGCAAGCAAACGGACAACATATACATCATAAATGCACATCATGTAAAGATGCCACACACTATGTTTGCGAGTTAAATCACTACGTTGCATATTAATATATCATGCAAGATGCAAATCCATATGTCAGCATGCATGCATCATGTTAACACATCATGTAGGATGCAAATACATATGCCAATGCACAAATAGATACGTGAGTGTGTCTGCATAACATGCAGATGTGTCGTATATGTTCATTGCACTGCTACATATAACTGCCACATAAATACATCTTGTAGCATATATTTAATTAAACACCACATGAGCCCCGACGAGCGTGTTGTATGTACACATGTGACATATGAGGTTGTTGCGCGGATCAAACATAAATCAAAGTTTGAACCCGATCCTTCTACACGAATGAATAAGAGTTGACACAGTTCTAACCATCAAATAAATATACGGTTGTAGCATCGATTATAATATTGATTTTATACATTCATATTTGGCCTTCAAAGTCTATAACAAAGGAAATTCACCAATAAAGGAATAAAGTCAACAACTAATCTGATCTTCCGCGGCAAGTAGACAGAGTAGACAAAGCAACCAACATAACGATAATGCTCATAAATACCTCGATGATGGCCATGTTGACAAAAAATCTCAATAAAAGGGAACCACAAATATTTAAAAATGCCTCTCAAATTTCCAAATGCTCATGAAAATCCAAAATTTCAAAAATCACACCAAAATCAAGATAACTAAAATGAAACAATACATTAAATGCTTAAAACAAAACTCATCAATCCTCCACAACAGTTTGTCGAGGTGGACAATTCTGAAAATGACTTCAGCTCACGAAGAACAAATGTCTGATAAAAAATATTATTATGATTCATTCTCAAACCATCTCTTGCGATTAAGGATGTGACGCATGTCCTCTAACCGGTGGTTTTGCCACCAAATGGCACCACATGTAAATGGTTATAACCGGAATCCTCTAACCAGGTGGTTTTGCTGTGAAATGACACCATTATATTACGGCCATGATTAGGGCCCATATTTTCCCCAATGGAGTTAAATCCTTAAGCAATGAATCATATGATATAATCGATAGGGCACAAGGCTCTTTGTTAGCTAAGGTGGATTCAAATTTATCCCCTTAGACAAATATTCACCCCTAGTCTAAAAGGTACCCTTGGACAAAGCAACCCATGGCTGTCAACAAGGATCCTTCTATCAGGTTAGGTCGACTATCTCCTCTGACTAAGTAGAGCATGAACCATGATGGCCCGGGATGACGGAACCATGAGATCTTGATCGAGTTCATCATCATCCCCCCAGCATCCGCTTTATGTATGAGGTGGTGAAATTTTAATTTTAAAAATTAAATTTTCAAATACCTAAACATGTTGCTACTATACGCCGAATACTACGTATTTGTTTGACGACTGGCCTTAATCGAAAGTCCTCTCTCTCTCTCGGAACGGGTAATTAACTATAGGGGCTTGCGCCTGTAGGAAACCTAATCTAAGATCATAAAGTCCTCTCAAAATGAGGATTTGGGTAGTGTCTTATTTAAAATCCAAGTTGCCTTTTGAAAATTTGCCTCAAAAAGTATTCGTTAAACTCTCCTCGACGACCTGAGAAAGAAAGAAAGGGTCGCGGAGAGGCTGGGGTGTGAATTTTTCAACCCACATAAATCACATTACATTCAAAAAATGAATTTGTAAAAGATTTGACAATATTTAATAATGCAAACCAAGGAAAGAAATAACCAAATACTATTCAAGTTCATGTTGATACAAGTAGATAACTTCATTCAAAAACTGTAGTCTTCAATCTCACCAGTCAATAAAGGATCACATAAAACTAGCACTCAAGAAAAGTTGAAAATAATATATATTTTAAGTGGAATATTAATGGCCTTGTCTTGTCTTTTAAATGCCTAAGATGCCCTTATTTATAATCACTTTTCCACGATTTATAATCAAAAGATAGGATCTTCAATCATATCTCGCAATTTGTATAGCCAGCAGACAGAAATGCTGAAGCCATAAAACCCACAAGAAGCAGGTATGCAAGCCACGGGTAGCTAAGGAATGAGTCCAAGCTAGGGTTGCAGAAGAAGGTAATCACATATCCTGTCTACTGTAGTAAGTAATATATTAATTGTGAAAAAGGACGGGTTGGAAATTTTATGATATTTGTTGTTAAGATTACATATTTCTTTCTAAATCATCCTTTACTTTTTCTTCACTTTAAAACTTTTAAGAATTTTGATGATCTCTGTTGCATTGGTTTTTATTTATGGCAATCACATATCCTGTCTAAAATTTGTGTATGATTTGCATTATGTATCTATTTTATTCATTTTTTTTTACAATATCATTTGCTTATTTGTTTATTTTCATGTATGGTTTTTTACTTTTATACTATAAAGTAATTTAGGTTATATTTATTATGATTTGGAGGTGATAGCTTCAAATCACGTAAATAGATACTATATATTGTTGAATAAGGCTGCGTGCATCGACTCAAAATTAACAAAATTTAGTTGGGGGGAGCTTCATGACCTTGGTGTATTTTATATAGCTTAAAATAACTAAAGATGATTATATTTTAACTTGAATCTTTTAGTGTCTTTTATGAGAATTTAAATGTTTTAGTACTTCTATTTCCTTGTTTGTTCATTTTATTTGTAGTTAACCAGTAACTATCAGTTTTTCATTGTACTACACCTTTATATGACGACTATAATTCTCATTTTTGTTATCAATTTTATGCTAAATTTTATGTTTTATGTATGTCATCTAATCTATCATATTTCATAGTTTTTAAATATAAGAACTTGGGTATGAGTTCAGTTTGTTATGTTTTGTCTGGCTTATAATTCAACTCTTTTTAGAAAGCAAATAATTATATTAGATTTTCCTATCAATGTTAAATTCTTCTTCTTTTTTTAACATTTAGAGAAATTATGTTGCTCCTGATTTTCTGATAAGTTTACTCTACCTTATTGTAGGGAAATACTTGGCGGCTCAGTTGAAGATGAGAAGATATGCTTTCTTTCAAGAGCAGCAGTTAAAATTATATTTGAGGAGATTTTGAAAATGTTGGTTTTTTATCTTAACACATCTTCTTTTGACTGGGCTAGGCAATCATGCTCCTTTTTGTTGTCATTGGCATCTCTGGATTTGACAGTGTTCCGTAAGTCCTTTGTTGTTGAGAATGTTGAAATCGCTCAATTTGCTTTTCATGTACTTGAAGGCAGCTTCTTTTGCTTGAAAGTACTGGATGAGGATGGTACTTTGGTTTCTTCTATTTTGGCAGCTCTATTTATTATCGACTGGGAATGTAGTATGTCATCAATTTCTGATGATGACAATAAGTCTAAGAATTATCATGGAACAGAACTTCAAATATTACCAGATTCCCAAATCGATACAGATGATCATTTAACTGAGAAGGTTGATGCTAAGTGTGCTCTAACAAGTCGAGTGCATGTGTTTTGTAACTCCTTGCTTACTCGTTTCTCGAGTATTCTTAACATGTGCAATTTGTCTGAACTAAGAAATATATTGATTCAGGCCATCAGGTCTAGTGTTTCTGAAACAGGTAAACTCAGTGCTGATGTTATTTCTTCTTTGTGCTCTACATGGGTGATTGATCTGCTGGAAGTTACCTGTCAAGATTATAATCAATTACAATTGATGTTGGATCAGTTGTTATCTGAGGCTAATTCTTGGCCATTGTGGGTTGCTCCTCTTTTCCAAGGTGGAAATAGAATTGCTACTCTTCAGTGTTCGAGATCAAGTGATGAAATAAATGTATGGATCCTTTGCAACTTCTAAATTGTACTCTTAATTTCAATGGTAATTGCTGTAACATATTGTCAGTTTTTGGCAATGTTTTGAAAACCGAACTGGACCGAACTGGCCGGTTCAACTGGTTCAACCGTGAACTAATCGGGTGACCGATCCGATCCAGCTTACAGAGCCGGCTTCACATTGAACTGGCGGTTCAACCGGATTGAACTGGCGGTTCAACCGGATTGAACCGGCGGTTCAACCGGATTGAACCGCCGGTTCAATCGTTGAACCACTGAACCAGTCCGGTTTGGAAAGAACCATCCGGTTATATAAAAAAATTATTTTTGTTTTAATTAAATGTTAAATAATATAATTTAGTTTATTAAATTCTTTTTACTTTTTAAAATATTTTTATTAAATATATTAATTAATGATACCATAAAAATGGATTTTATCTCAAAAATCACATATATTGTGTTTAGAAAAAAATGTGTACTTCACACCATTTAAAGGCTTAAAGGCAACTACCTCAAACTTTTCCTATGATGTGGGACTAAAAAAGTTGCATGAATAATTTATAATGTGAATTTGAGCTTTAGCTTCAAATTTAGGCTTTGTTGGGCTATAAATTTGGGCTTAGGGTATTATAAATTTATTATAATGTATGTTATAAGAATTAATAATATAAATTTAAATATTATATTAAATATTATTCTTATTAATATATTTTATTATAAATGTATAAATAAATTATTCTTAAATAATATTTATATTTATAAATTTTTTAAATATTATTAAATGCTCATATATTTATATTATATTAATGATCATTAATTTTTAATATTAGAAATTTATATATTATATTAAATATTATTCAACATATAAATGTATTATTCTTAAATGATATTTATATATATATTTTTATTATATTTTTTTAAACTTTTATAAATATTATTAAATGCTCATATATTTATATTATATTATGTTAATTTTATTAATTTTTTATAATATTATTATTTATTACGTCATTCGGCTCGACTCCGGTTTGACCGGTCGAGTCGAACCATGAACCTCTCCTTCTTCCAGTTCGGTTTTCACAACTTTGATTTTTTGTACATTTTCTTATTTTAGTCTTTGAATCAAATTATCATCTATGATTTCACAATTTTTTTTTTTTTTTTTTTGTGAATATCTATAATTTTTAAGTTATACTTGCATTTGTATTTTTGCAGTACTGAAGTTTTTTAGTGGTAGAAGAGTTGAAAAATTAGTTGATTAGGATAAGTGTAACATGTCCGAATCTCTCAATCTCTGCTTTTAACCTTAAAAAAAAAAAAAAAAAAAAACCTTATGTTTTCTGTCACTGTTTGGTCTTGTTGGGATTGTTCTGTTGCATTTTAAAGAGGAATTTTAATTTCTTGCCAAATACCCACTCTCAAATTTTGGCAATGGCTTTTGAATAACTTTATATGGATGTAGTAGCTCAGGAAGAGTTGTTGCATCATCAACCAATCTTTTTTTTTTTTTTTTTATTTCAAATGAAAATTGAAATTATTTGTAAATAATTATTCTCAAATTCTAGTTTCCTTATATGCAACATGATTGGGTTGCAGTTTTTTTTTAACAATTTTTAAATCATGTATGTATCTACAAGAAGTTGATGAAGTGGGAACTAATTTTTATTTAGCACCAATTTAGCCTACCAAAATTGTAAATAGATTTTTTGGATATATGCATTCAACTGATATAAATACAAACTCTAGCTATCTTCCACTTCATCTTCTATTTCCTTTTGATATGCCTACTTGTGAGAAAAAAATTATCTGGTGAAGTAGAATTCCATGAACATATTCAAGTGGAATCAGAATTTGAGAGTAGAATATGATTTTGTACATATGCTTTACAATGACAACAACAAAGCAGAATATGATATAATTCATTATCAACAAAAATATATAACTATTTTGAACTATATAAATCGTTTTGGTTTTCTGAACAAGTATGGTCTAGCAAAACAATTCTAATTGGTTTTTTTTATCTTGCTGTAGCAGGATTTAAGCCATGGTAACTTTATTTCTTTTGCTGACAAGCTGTTATCAAACCTTGGTGTGCGAAAAGTTATTGCTGGTTGTACTGAAGAAATGCCAGTTGAGGGCGCTCCAAGTTCTCTTCATTCTTACTCTCGGGTATGGCTAGCTGCTGAATTACTTTGTGCATGGAGTTGGAAAGGGGGGAATGCCTTGAATTCATTAATCATGCCTTTATCCAAGCATGCAAATGATGTGAAATCATTGAGTGGAGTCAATATAATTTCTTCTTTGGTCAACATCCTATTTGATGGAGCTCTCATCCATGGTACCAATAATCACTGGATTGTTTTCTGCTCTTGGATCTCTTCAGATGATGGTGTTGAGAATATTGAAGACCCCTTCCTACGTGCTCTTGTTTGCTTGCTGCATGCCTTCATTCTTAAGGATGATATATGGGGAATGCCTGAGACTGCTCATTTCATTCAACATGTTCTTGACAAAATTTTCCTTAATGATCATGTAAATAGGGCTTGTCTGAGGATTCTTCCTTATGTATTGAGTTTTGTTGTTCGATCATTGGTATTTCAAAGGACAGAATTTGATGTATCCTCCAAAGATGCTTCTCTGGCACCTTTTGAATCTGTTGAACTGTATGACAATATCATAATTTGGCTTGAAAATGCTGCTGCATTTCCACCTTTGCATTTATTGGAAACAGGAAATAGCGGTAATACATTTATTTATTTTTTTTGCATATGAACTTTCTTTGAATGTTTGAGATTTTTCTTGTGAAAAAAACCTAGACATATAGGTGATTTGGGTTATAATTTAATGGATTTCTTTTTTCTCTTTTGTAGAAGCTTTAGAATGGATTCAAGTTGTATTGGCCTGTTATCCTTTAAGTTTACAAGGAGGAATTGGGCAACTGAAGGTTGTGGTTTTGAGAAATATTAGTGAATCAGAGAAAAAATTATTGCTGAATTTGATCCGGAAGCAAAGAAGTGCCAATGCCGCCGCATCAACTGAAGATGATATTTCTGCTGTGCCTTCGTTGTCTGCCTTAAGTTGTGTTTTTCCTATGCAGGTAGAGTTGATCATTGCAAAGCTAACAGCCATTACAGTTGCATATTGTCCGGAGGAGCTTGCAGAAGAGGATTGGAGTTATGCTATGGCTAAATTGCACAAATGGTTAGAACCATCAGTTTTGTTGATGGAGGAAATGGCTGAGAACGTAGATGATGCTTTGACGACCTACCCCACTCATGATATGGAAGTCATTTTAAAGAAGCTTAAAAATGCTGTGCAGCCTTTTGATCCTTTATTAGCGAGTCTTTCTGCTACTTCTTTAGTAACATTCTTTCTCATTTCTGAACTCGTTGAACTTCAAAAAGCTGATCGTGTTGAAGTTTTGCAAAATATAGATCATGGAAACTGGCTCCATGTTAAAGATCAAATTATGCAAAATGTTCTCCGTTTATTTTTCACCACTGGTGTTGTTGAGGCTATTGTAAAGTCATGTGGCGAAGAGGCTTCATCAACAATTGCATCAAGTAGGCTAGATTATTCTCTTTTTTGGTCTTTAGTTGCATCATCTGTTATGAATACACCGGAACATGTTAGAAATAAAGCAGTGGAGTCAATGGAACGTTGGGGTCTTAGCAAAGGACCAATAAGCTCTCTGTACGCAATTCTTTTTTCTTCAAAATCATTCCCTTCTCTGCAACTAGCTGCTTATAATTTTCTATCCACCAAGCCCATTATTCATCTATCAATTTTGAAAGAATACTTCCCAGAAAGCAATGGCATAACCAATCAGGAGCCCTCTTTTTTCAACACTATGGATAGAATTTCAGAACAATCCTTATGTTTAAGAGATGAAATCTCTTCCTTCATTCTGAAACCTGCTGAACTTTCTGAAATGGCATTGACAGGCCATGATAGGGTGAGAATAAGATCCTGTTACCAATCTACAACATTCTGATTTTGTATACGATGCATCTTTGATTATTTTGTCTGCAGTAACTTGCAAGACTTCTCTTTTTCAGGTAAATGCTTTTCTCTCATGGGCTTTATTGCTCACTCACTTGCATTCACTGCCATCTTCTTCCACAACAAGGGAAAGATTAGTTCAATTTATACAAGATTCTGTTAATTCAACAATACTGGACTATTTATTCCAACATATCCCCTTGAAGGCAATCGGGACCAGCCTAAAGAAGAAAGAGACGGAGCTTTCTGGGGATGCATTACAGGCTGCAAATTCTGCTAGGCATGCAATAAGTACTGGCTTTTTTTTGTTATTCATGGAGTCACTTTGGCCTGTCGAAACTGAACATATGGCTTCCCTTGCTGGTTCAATATATGGAATGATGGTCCAGCTCCTACCTTCTTATGTGCGTAATTGGTTTACCAGCTTGCGTGACCGTTCTATGTCATCTGCAATTGAGTTCTTCACAAAGGTTTGGTGCAGTCCTTGTCTTCTCTCAGATGAATTATCTCAGGTATGAGCTAGTTGCAATTATTATGATGGATTTACTTTTTTCAATTGTGCTATTTGTTCCTTTTTTGGAGCACCCCTGACAGTGTTGTAATTTTCATAAAGATCATGAAAGTGACCCACTTTTGCATGTAGTTATTGGTTATACTGTCTTGGGATCATACAATCCTGGCAGTGAGCCTATACCTCTTAAAAACTACTTCATATGAACAACATTCTATGTCATAACATTATTGAGGAGATTCTAACAAATTCTTATGTGGTTACCTACATCGACATTTGATCGGAATAGGACTATATACAACCATTTTGTTTGCCTCGCATTTTTTGTCTCATCTTATTTTCTTATGGACACCATACTAGTGCTTCGGTCACTACCTTTTTTGTGCCAATCTTCAAGTTTACTTGCTAAAAAGGCAAAAAGCCCTACCTAGCCTTGCAAAATAAATTTCATCTTGCTTTAATGTCCTAATAGTACTTAATAGTTACCTCATGTTAGTAAGCTAAATAGACTGATAGCCAACTAGTGCAGCCTTGATAGAAACATCTAAAAGAAGTATTTATTAGTCTCCTCATGTTAGTAGGCTACATAGATTGATAGCCAACTTGTGCAGCCTCGGTAGAAAGAACTAGTTGTAATTGTTTCCATTTTCACTATGGTTATCATAGCGCATGAAGCTGTATCTGAACTGTTTAGGTCAGTTGTGTTCATTCCTTTTCACTATTTATTAGCCTATTCAATGGGTGTTAATTTTGTTCAGCTGCTACCTTTGGACAAGTTCTAATCATACTAGCCACGACATACCTTTTTTTTCTGTCTTTACATTTTAATTTTGCTGACTTCCTTCATCTCCTTGCCATATCAACTTTGTCTATTTGTGCGTGTGAAGCTTGTTCCAAATTTTTGTTACCATGCGCAAAACTATCGGCAGTTAAAGACAGTCTACTTTATCAAAATATCATCATACACACATACTGTATATCACTCTACTTTATAACTGTTTGCTTTTGCATCAATGTTTGGATGACCAGATTTATTTTTTTCTAATATTTGTTTCTCCATCTATTTATATACAAGTATAAAACTTATTGTTTTTCAAACTGATAAAGAAATAAAATTCAGTCATAAAATTTCTCATGTTCTACTTTTCTTTCTTCTCATTCTAATTTTCAAGAGGGTATTAGATATATTAAGATTCTTCTCTTTGTGATGCTGACAAGTCATTCACCAATGCTAAAAGGTAGTCTTTGTCCAACAAGAGTGGTAAGAATATATTTGAAAAATCCTTCTAGAATGAAAATGGTGGTAGCTACCATGAAAAATCATTAGTCAAGAAGCCAACAACAACGCTAAAAAACAATCTCAAAAAGGAAAATCTAGATCTAAAACATGAAAACTTCATGGTGAAATACTTGAGTTGAAAATTTCAAAGAGAACCAGCAGCAAATATAAATTCGCATCAGCTCTCTTCTTCTTGTTTTAGCCTTATGGACAATAAACCGATGACAGCTGATTATTTTCTCAATGGAAGCTTATTTTGGAACTTCATCAAAATAAACTTGGTTATTCAAAATGCTAAATTCTATAATGCCTTTATTACAAATTAAAAGAAAACTACCACTTGGATAGCAAGCTTAGTGTTGCAATCTAGGACCTCTAGTCTGTGATTTTGATGATGACAAACATTATTGATTGAATTATTCTTTTTCTTAGTGAATATTTTGGATATTCTTTTTGTCTGTGAGTACTAACATTACAGATAAAATATACACTGCTCAAGACTACTGGAAGCTCAAGACTGGGTAAAATAGGATATCAAGTAAAAGTGTTTGTACTTTTTTTTTCTCTTTCTTGATTTTGGTCATATAAGAGTGTATGCAATTAGGTGACCGCGCACAGACACAGGGGGAGTGAAAAATTTAAAGTTAAAAATTTTGTATTAATCGTACTGTATGACTTACAATCGTACTATACGATCAATTATAAAGTGAATGAGCTTAACAGTTTATTGAACAATTAGTTTTTGTGAACTAATCGTATTGTATGATTCATCACGATCTGAAAACCCTAGCCGCCGGATAAATTAAATAAGATATTTGAAATTTAAATTTTGAATTAATCATACTATATGATATGTTTCGTACTGTACGAAATTTTAAAATCTTACTTAAATTAACCCCTGTAATTAGTCAATCAAATCATGGTTTAATGAATGATAGGATATCATACTATACAATCATGAGTGTACCATACGATTGGCAGAGTCGAAATTTGGTCATCCCAAATATCGTACTAAACGAAATCATGATTTTTGAACTAATCGTACTGTACGATATTCATAGCGTACTGGACGGCCAAATTGAAATCAACTAATTGTCACGATCCGGGCCCGTTAGCTCGTATGAACGAGGTGGGAACGAAATCGGACGTTCAGAATAATCACTAATCATCTTACATGTTAATAAAAATTTCTAAAAAGACTTCAATAACATAAAAGTGCCTCTAAACATTTCATTTCATTTCAAAAGAGAATTCACAAAATATACAAGATGGCCAAAACACCTAATTAATCATGCTATGACAAAGCCACCCAAAAGAAAAATAACTACAACTAAGAAAAACAATAAAAGAACCTGTCACCCGGGGTACGACGACTGTAAGTAAACCTCGGGTTGTCAGCCATCCCTTGTTGCAGGTTCTCCTGAAAAGTTTCCCAACACTAGAAAATGAGCTAATGCTTAATAGGAATTTTTAATTCTAAACATGCTCACATGACTTATAAAATGAAATTTATATTTTTAAACTAATGGGGACATACTTTTATTTCTTTTCCTACACATGCTAACTTATTTATATCTTAAGAATGAGAGATAATTTTAGGTATGCCATATACATGTGTCTTAGATATATATCATGTAATGAATGTCATCTCAAAATGCTTACTTATTTATCATATACAACCGTCCCGGAGTACAAGGACTGTACTGATCAGGTACACAACATCTTTTGGCCATTTCTTTCTTTTCCTCTTTTGCCCCAAAAGGGCCATATTGTTCCCGTATAACATAAATTTCTTGCCAAAATAAATATTTATGTTTCACTAATCTCCTCTTAAATTTCTTTTATAAGCTCCCTATATTCTTCCTACACCTATCCTCAAGGTAATATATCATCATTCTCACTCATAATTTAATTTTACATCAATTAATTTCGGTTTTAAATAAAACCTAAATTACGAAGACTGAAAATTTCATTAATTTCATTCTAATCGCTTAGAAATTAGTCCCCTTCCTTATACATATAAATAAGACATTAAAATTTTCGGAATTAAAGCATAAAATATTTAGGAAAATATTTATTTTTCTCAAAATTGAAGTTTCCTTTCTTTAGAGAACTCCCTAAACCCTTGGGAATATTTTTTTCATTACATGTAAGCTCCAAATGACTTCATTTGGAAAAGCCCTAATTTCTAAAATTCAAATTTCGAAAGAAAACTTTGCATTTTCGTCATAACATCCATTCCCTCATTTCTTCTAACATTTGCATACAAAAATAAGTCAAAAAGAAGAAACCCTAATTTCGGATCCTAGGTTTTCCCTTAAGAAATCTTCTTGCAATTGACTTAAAAACATATTCCTAAGCAAGTCCTAAAGGTTTGCTAAAGAAAACATCAAGAAAATCCAAACCCTAAATTCTTACATCAAGAAAAACTCATGAAAAAGACAAGATTCTTCAAAAATAACTTACCTCCTAGCTTCTCCAAGCCTCCCTTTACGTTTTTCCTAAAGGATCTTGCCGGAAAACTCGCCGGCCGCCGACCTTCAAGCTCCTCCCGTCGCCCTCTTCTTCGGGTTGGCTGAAACGAACACCAAGGGACCGAAATAATCGGTCCCTTAAGCATGTGAGGGCTTTAGAGAATGGCTTAGGTGTTAATTACGCATGTACCATTGCTATTATCATTTTCCTTAAGAACTCCTAGGGCTAAAAATGGAAGATGAGGCTAAATATTACTTAAACGAACTTCGGCGAATTTTAATTTCCAAACCGTGCGAAATTTGATACAAGTTCTTTATATCGTTTCAATCGAAATTTCGTGATGAATTTAATAAAATTTATTTCGTTAAATTCCGACGACATCGAAATTTCACTTAAGTTCGTCGCGGCGCATCGAAATGCATGCGACGCACTCAAATGACGAATTTCGGGTTTTACACTAACCATACTGATAGCAATACAATAATTGCTTCATTGAAAATCTATGGTTTATGTTAGATTGAGTTGATTCAATTATTATCACCATTGTTATATAAGATTGGTTGATTGTATGTATTGTGAGGTTTACAACATGTCTTTGGAACTCATGGTAAACTTCACAACAATTTGATATCATAGATATTCATGTTAGATCAAACAACTTTACTGAAAGCTTTCACCAAGTTTTGAAGGCAATCAATTTCAATATATGTAAGATACCCTAAACATTTGTCAATTTGTCATGGAAAAGAGAGTTGAATAATTCCATATGCAATTTATACATTTGAAACCCATGTATGCATGTAGGAAATACACGCCCAAGGCTTGGAAGAGATCCCAATCAATTTTGACATGATTGGTGCATTGGAAACATGAATGCAAGTCTCTAAATTTATGGATTTTATAGGTTAGAGGAGGATTTGATTTTTTGTTATATCTATAAGTTTTACAAAATACTCAAATCGTAGAAGATCGGCGGCCACGAAGATCGGCGGCCAGAGATGATTTGGCGGCTGGAGATGCTCGGACGCCTGATGGATCGCGACCTAGATGGGGTCTTCATTCCTCCAGGGAGAGTCGTGCACGGAGGGGCTTCAATCAGCCTTGAAGAGCCGCACACAGGACGTTCAGTCTGCCTGTAAGAGCCACACACGGAATCCTTCGGTCTGCCTGGAAGAGCTGTACATGGGAGCCTTCGATCCGCCTCTTTGCCCTCTTCATCTTTCTTGCTCGGTTGATCACAGGCAGATCAAATGACCCCCTAGCTCGCCTCCCTCTATTCCTATACGCAAAATCGAGGACTTTTTATTTGCCCAATGCGATCTTCTGCCGTGATTTCCCTGCTACAGTCGTCGAAAGTAGCGAGGAAAAAACCTGTAGCAGTCGCGATTTCAAATTCAGCCGTTAGATTCAATTTCCTGATTTGGAGAAATGATTAAAACGGGCTAAAAATGTCAAATAGAGCCTAATTGAACCAGAATTGGTCCAATTGGGCTCAAATTGAGCTTGAATCAGACTTGATTTGACCCAATTTGGGTCGATTTGGATCCGATTGGGTATGATTGAGCCAATTTTGCAAAATTGGACTTGAATCGGCATTGAATTGTGTCGAATTTAGTTCGACGAGACTCATATACGATTTGGACCGATTTTTGGTCGGTTCGTTCAATTTTACTTTAATTTGGTAGAATTGAGTCTAATTTGATTAAATTTTGCTCCTATTTGAGTTAATTTTGTTTCAATGACACTCGATCGAGCTCAGTCTGGCTTGAGTCGGCTCGATGCAAAAATATATGTGAACATCTATAAATTTAAAGCTTAACTTATTAAAAAATGCCACACCCATTCATATCATATTGATTATCAATAAATATTCTCTCTTTTTTCCAAACTCATCATAATTTGAATTTTGCTTTCTTTGGCAATAAATTTGGACTAACTATTTCATCAGTTTGACATTAAGAATACTTTACTTAATGGGTATCTTGAGGAGGAAGTATGCATGGAGATCCTGCTGCAGTTGAAAAGTTAGAAAAATACCAATAAGGCATGCAGACTAAAAAAAACCGTATATGGCCTAAAATAATCCCCCTCTTATTTGATTTCGTAGATTCTCCAAATCTGTTGAAAAATGTAGGTATATTCAGTGTCAAGTTAGTCACATTCTCTTTATGAACACCTTAAAGAAAGAAAAAAAAGGTGATTTTGATCTTGTGTGACATCAAGGTAGAGCTAACTAGATTACAAGGGTTTTTGGTAATTGAATTTGAGCTTAAAAGCTAGGATAATATAAAATATTTTTTGTACGGAAGTGGTATGATCAAAATAATATATTTTTATTTCTCAAAAAATATATATTCTTGATCTACTTCAAAAAATAGGAATGCTTGGATGCAAGTTTGCAGAAATTCCATTGGATAACTAAGAAAATTGATGTCGCTACCAAAGGTAGGTATCAACGTCTTGTAGACAAACTTATACATCTATCTCACTCATCTTGATATTAGGTTCCCTTTTTGTATTGCTAGCTAATATAGTAACAACCCTACTGAAGACCATATGGATATTGTTAACTACATTCTATTGTATCTTAAAATGACAGTAGGGAAAGCCTGTTAAATAAAAAGTCATCCAACAAAGAAATCAAATTTTCACAAATGTTGATTGGGCTGGAAGGTGCATCAAATCTAAAATTTACTTCCAGCTATTGTACTTGTACATTGAAAAAATTGGTTACACGGAGAAGTAATAATAAACTGGTTAATCAAATCAAGCTTACATAGCCAATACATATCTTTTATCCTATATGCATGTTTATGAAAAATTATCCAGATTGCAATTCAAGTGACAAGTTGGCTGGTAAACTTTTAGTGTATTAAAATATCTCTGCTTTTTTATAGTGGTTGGGGCCATTGTAGAATCTTAATGTGGAGGTGCTTCCTTTCTATCTGACTATTTACGTATATTTAGTTCATACAACAATTTTCTTTTGGAGTTGCTGTTCTAAGGGTTTTGAGAAAATGGTGATGGTTTCGTATCCTTTTTTTTTCAACTAAACATGCATTTGGAAGGTGTTTCCTGGCCATGATTTGTTAAAGCTACTTTCTGTATATGCTTCTAGTGCACAAAGCCTCATTAGAAAAGAAAGACGGAAAAAGAAGAAAACAATGTTCTGTCAATTATTTGTAAGCAAATTGGTTTATTTTGTGACTGGTAGATATTATGATCATATATGCTTAGACACCACCAGGGGTTTGTTTCAATCTAATTTGTAAATTCAAGTTCATGAATGGATACCTTGGTCTTATGTGTTGGTATTGTTCCATCGTAACTTTGTTGATCTTTATTCCTCTTATGATGACATGTGGAAATTAATATAAATATTTCTTTTACTTTGATACACTTGATCTTGAGAAGTATTACCAGCCATTCAAAACCTTGGTTATTCAGGCTACGTTTCTCCAAAAAAAATCTTTTTTTAATGTGAAATAGGAGCCTTCTGACCGAAGGCCTTCTTTACGATTGAGCAGGTCAAAGAAACTGTTCTAGCAGATGAAAACTTCTCCCTCAGTGTAAATAAATCTGCATACGAGATAGTTGCTACATATAAAAAGGAGGAGACTGGAATGGATCTGGTGATACGGCTGCCAAGTTGTTACCCTTTGCGGCCTGTGGATGTTGAGTGTACTAGGAGTCTGGGCATAAGTGAAGTAAAGCAGAGGAAATGGCTACTGTCATTGACTGCATTTGTCCGCAATCAGGTATATTCTCAAATATTTTACCGTGTTTCCCCTTTTCAAAATTCCCATATGTTTTGTTAATGTTTTTATGTGCATTTGCAGTCTTTACATTTTTTCTTCCCTTGAATGTTTTCTTGTTATAAGCATGAACATGGAACGTTCATTCATCATTGTGCTTTAAACTTTCCTAAACAAACAACACTTTGTCTATGTTCTCTAAACTCTGCATCCCATCCAAGAACGCAAAGCTCATGATTTCTGCAGTTGCTGCTATGATTATCTTGGCACTTCTGCACCATTGATATTACCTAATTACTATTGCATCCTCAATTTTTCTTTCTAGTATTATGCTATATCTGCTTATATAAATACTGTTACCCTATTGGCATTCCCGCACTGCTACAAATATACTCAGCTTAAATAGTAGCCTTAAATTATAATAATATTAAGGTATTTTTCTTTAAGAATTTAGTTATTTTGAGGTTGCGTATATTTAAGGATAATTGAGCTACCTACTTTTTTTCCAGGACCTCTTGTTTTAGGAAAATGACCCTTTAATTTTGCAGGTCTTTATTGCTTTTGCAATCCGTGCATCCAGTTATTGTGTAATGGCAATTCTGTTGACGTGCTCCATGTGGTACTATGGTGTATTTTTCATTTTTTTTCTTGGTAGTGCATTCTACTACATTGGAACTAGGCTATTTTAACCAATATTCACAATGAGAAATATCACACATGCTTTTCTGTGGTGGCAGCAGATCAGACTTGGTTAAAATATTAGAAATGATTTTTTTATTAGATTTAAATGAGAATTTGACTCTTTATAGGAGACGATAGATAAAAAAAAAACATGTTGCCGACCCCACGCAGTGGGACAAAGGCTTGATATTGTTGTTGTACTTCATGATACTTTTCAAAAACTTGTTATATAACTATTTTGAATTGTGGGAAATGCAAAAGTCTTAACAGGTTGCACCCCGGTTCCACCACCGTGAGAGTAGCAGTAGCTGTCTCTCACAACACTTTACAATATTATTGTTTATAGGTTTCATTTGGTGATGAGCTTATTACTGTTTTCCTTCTGAAATTCATTTGAACTTTTATTTTGATTTTTGTGATAAACATTATTGAAAAGTATAGCCTGCACACCTTTTTCATGACTTTACGCTCATTAAAAATGCACTTGCAGATTAGCTCTTCACCTTTGTGGAGCAATGCCAAGTTTAAACTAGTCAACTCTGGAGAAGACAAGACTATACACACGCGCGCGCGCGCGCGCGCACACACATATATATATATATATTTAAAATAAGAAGGAATGAGTGATATGCTTTATGGAAACGCAGAAGCAAAGAGTTATAGGTTTCGTTTGGGATGACTTTTTTATTTCTTTTTTAAAACAACGTTTTAGAACAAAAATTAAAAATTTTGTATTAAAACTCTGTTTTAAGAAGCAATAAAAAGTCGTCCCAAACGACATCTTAGTTTGGGCATGGTACTCCCAATGTTGTAGAAGGGGTAGTGAGTCGAAAGGAAGGGGGAAGCAAATTGAGGTAACTAATTTGGAGAAAGGAGACCAATCTGTTCTACGGTACTCTTCATTTTGTAGTTTCACACACGTGTTCTTTAAGCATTACATGGACGCTTATACATAATTTACCTTAACAGTCTGAATTTTTGTTTTATATATATATATATATATATATAAACTAGTTTGCATACTATTATCGTGGTTCATATTCCTCTTTGTTTGTGCAGAATGGTGCTATTGCTGAGGCCATACGCATATGGAAGAGTAATTTTGACAAGGAATTTGATGGAGTTGAGGAGTGTCCAATTTGTTACAGCATCATACATACCACCAATCATAGCCTTCCACGTCTAGCTTGCAAGACCTGCAAACACAAGTTCCATTCTGCTTGCCTGTACAAGTGGTTCTCATCCTCTCACAAATCAACTTGTCCATTGTGCCAGACTCCATTTTGATATTTGAACTGTGTTTTCTTGATTGGGAAAAGATTTTATTAAGATATCCTGATTAAAATTTTTGATCAAGATGAATTTCAAATTTTTGAATCTATTTTGAGATAAGCAGAATACATTAATAATTAATATTACATTAATCTTAAAATAAATTCGAGCTTGAGATTCTTCCTAATTATTTTAGTCAGGATATAATTTTCTCCTCGAATATTTGTATATAGAAAGGGTTAACCTCAATCTTTGATCTTAAACTTTATACGTGTTAGCTGATGTTTTGAAGTGAAGCCAAGAATATAGCCAATTGCTACACAAATCTTTTTAAAATGAACTACATATAAAAACTCAAAATACACATCTTTATATCTTAATCAATGACATTTTGGGTCTACAGCTTCACATCATCCAGAGTTCAAATTTCTGTCCTGTTTGCCTGGAAATGCCATTCGATGAAAGGTTAGTTTGGTTATTAAATTTTTTATACTGTTTTGATTTTGTTTGAATCGCTTATTCTGTATCCGTTCCATAATTTTGTTTGGCCATGATTCTTTGCTGTTTTTACTATTGGGTAGAGTTAATGCGAGCTTAGAAGTGAAACGCTACTCCTGATTTATATCAAATAAGCCTTTTTTTATTTGTTTAATTAAGGACAACTAATTTATCATACAACTTCGCAATTTTTATTGCGAAGAAAAGATTATGGACTGTGCAAGAGAATTGTTAGAAGTAAGCTTTGAAAATTCCACTTTAATGCTGAAGAAACAAAGTGTTGTAGTGGGATTTATCAGAAATTAGATAGAGATCAATATGCTTGTGTTAATATATCACCTCCATGTATTAGAAGAATGTTAGATTTACCATTTATTGACTTTTGTGTTTTATTGGCCTCCAAAAGCTGGCTCGACTACTGATGTTTTTTTACTGATTGAATGTTGAATGGATGTTGACTAGGCTAGTAAGTCGCCTGTTAAATAAACTATTATGTCTATTTTTACATTACTTAATTACATTATTAAATTTTTAATCATAACTTTTTTTTTTTTTTTTGAGGTCGCACTGCTTGAGATAATTTTGATTTTTTTATTTATTTTGCAAATTATGGATAACCTTACAGCCAATTTTTTTTGTGATTTTCAGGAACATAAGTTTGTTTTTGTCTATCTTTGTTACTCGAGCAATCATCCCTCTTTGGTTTGATCACAATGATTTTGTTAGGTTTTGTAGATTTATGAAGAAAATAGTAAACCAAAGTTCTGTTTGTTTTTTCAGCTTATTTCACTGACTACTTAAACTATTTGTGAATGCTATTGATGTGGTCTATTGAATCAGAATCATGAGATCTATTTTAAATGGAATCATGTTAATGGGACTTTCATCATATTGTGGTAGCCAATAGTTTTTCTTAAATGAGGATTGGCAAAATTGGGATTTTGGGGCAATTTAAGAGTTACAGTTATATTAAGTTATGTTATTTAATGAGCTTCAAATAGTTTTTTTTTTTTACATAGTATTTCAATCATTTTACCTTAAAATGACAACCATTTTGAGTTGACCACAGTTTCATCAAGCATTAACTAATCGATTTTTTTTCTCTCAAAATTACAGACTAATTAATATGTCCTTATTTGGGATAATTTTGAATATATTATAAAGATGAGAATATGACTTTTCATAAAGTTTGTGTTCGAATTGTCGCTCTTTTTGAATCGCTTAATAATGCTAGAGGTGCGGGATGGATTCAGGGGTTGTGTTGCTTATGTTAGTATATGGCGGTCAGTTGAGCATTGATGAACAATTTTTGCCTACCTATAACGAAGGGCGTAACTGTCCTCTTAATGTTTCAATTAACACTTTAAAAGAGAAGCTGGACGTAAAATTACTTAGCGTGCTTCATTATGATGTCAGAATATTTACAATGAGAACCTGATAAGTCACCTTCCAATGCTCAATGGTATGATTGCATCACCTATTATCGATGATGAGATCTGTTTATTATCATACGTCATGCTACTTGTCGATTTATTATAATATATGGTGAACTTGAGGCTACTGCCACTGGACCATCCTGTATCATTGGACCGACACCCAGTTATAGTGGTTGAGCGTACTTCATTGAGCATTGTCGAAATGGTTGTTAGTAGTACAACACAGCCCCATGCTGATCTCCCGAATACGCTGTTAGTAATTTGGTTATACAAATGCTTGGGATGTTAATGATTTTATTTATAAACTTTTAAGGATAACCTTGCAGATTATTTTAGAGTCCTTTTCTTATTTCTCACGTGTAATTTGAATTCAATTTGAGTTGTGAAAGCAAAAAATTTTCTAATTTGAATTCCAAATAGGAGGGAAACATATCTTAGGAGGGAGTTCCTTTTATTTGGGAATTCAAATTAGGATACTTTGAAAATCCAAAGAGGAAAGAAACACTTCTTCGGAGAGGAGTTCTTTCCATTTAGATACTTGGATCGAACGAATCTAAGAAGCTCAAAGAAGGGATGAAGACGAAGAAATGAAGATTTCAACAAAAGAAAAATATCCCATCTTAAAATTACTTGAACCATTCCTAGGATTAGAATCTAGGTTATTGTCAGTGATACCCGACCACTTTTAAATTTTGTAGATCATGGATTACAATTAAGTGGAATTTGCCATATAGACTTTTACATTTACTTGATATATTTGATCATGTGATTTAATTGTTGTGTTTACTTTTGAGCATTAGGAGTTTCATAATATTTTTAGGTTTCTTACTCTGCATGCCACTTTTATTTTAGCATGGATATGATTATGCTCTCTAAGGACAAAATTTTTCTACTCATAACTAAATAAAATATTTAGTCCAACATACAAAGATAAATGGACCAAAGAAGTAAGCTCGGGCTCACAGAACTCTCATACATACATGTTGAAATCTTCTCTTTCTTATTAGGAATCTTTCCATCTATACGTTGTGGAAGACCACCTGACCTATTAGGGTACATTTTTGTTTAAGAGATGTTGTGTAATCTAAAGGAAAAATTTTATTTTCTAAGCTAAATTTTAAAACTGCTTCATATCATTTATTCAAATAAGATTAATCATCATGCATTATATTAGAAACTAATTAAAGAATTAAATTTTAATTGCATTAGAGCATAATCACCCTATATAAGTAAATGGGATAATTAAGACATTATATAGATATGAGTCACAATTTCTCAAAACTTAAATAACAACCTTACCCATTTTTCATAAAGATCAGACTCATGGTTTTAAAGCATTAAGTCTAGAATTGCATATCATTAGCTAGGTTCGGGTTGTCATGGTTTGGTGCACAAAATAGATTTAAGATATGGGGCAAACCCAAAATTGTAAGTCCCCCATTTTGAGAATATAATTCTAAAATTCTAATAAAATGATAACTTGAATTAAAATTTTCTCTAAACAAAAATAAAAAGCTAAACACATAGGATAGATATGTGATGCCCTAGAATCTAATTTGGAATAAACAATAACAAGAGCTATCTAATATCATCTATCAATAATAAATAGCAAAATAAATTCTATAATTTAATATATCAATATACACATTTATATTCATTTCCAAAAATCATATATAATACTTAGGATATATACAATCATTATATATCTATTTTGTCCTAAGTACAAAAAGAAATGCTAGAATAAAAAAAATCTAAACCTGAATGAATCTTGATCAGTCTCACACTCCTAATCCTCTACCCTAACTTGTCACTACTACTATATAGGGGTGTTTCTGAATTGTTTTAGAATATCAAGGCACCTCATATCATTCCTCCTTTCGCCTCTAAATATAAGTATTCAAAATTTGAATCAATCTCTATTAAAATTCCAACCTCACTACTTAAAAATTCTAAATGAAATTTCTACCATTATTTTAATAGAAAGTATTCATAGGAAGCCCAAACTTCCTATGAATTAATTAACTACGAATGCTTACCTTTGTAGAATATTTAAGACCCCTGATCAATTTAAAAATTAATTAATTATCTTTGAGAAAATTAAAAAAAATCAATGGCGATCATTATCATCATACTCAAATGATTGATGGTAGGTGATATCCTCCCCTTTTTGGGAAATATATTACTTACTATTAATATGTTTGAGTATGAAATTAATGGTACGCATATAGGATTATTGAAATTAGATATTTATGTGAATGTCTTTTTGACGCTATGGGGTCCTATGTAATTCACTAAGATGATCTGACTAAGATAACCAGTGATAAAGCATCTTAATTATCATAATTAAATGAATAATTGAATGTCATGTTGATTCTACGAAATCATATGCAATTCATCCCCAAATTTAATTATGGTAGTTGGGATGAGACTTATAGTTTTGTAATCTAAATTTATTAGGGAATGATAATCTCACATTTCAAGATGATATATCATTCATAATGACGAATGTAATCTAAATTTATTTCAAGATGATATCTTTGAGAAAATTAAAAAAAATCATCCCAACTACTTATATATACACCTTTGATGTATCACTGTAAAAGATGGATCTGAAATCATAATGCATCAAGCTTGAGCTTCTCTTCTATTCTTTGCCTTTTCTAATTCTCTTGCAGGTCCGCTTCATGGTATCAGAGCTTCACCGGGAAATCTGAATTCAAGTGCTCTGACTTCCTGCATTCAAAATAGATAACATTAGTATAAAACATTTAATTTGTATTAGCTTTACATTCACTCAATTGATGACGATGCTTTTACTTTTTCTTTTAAAAGAACTTTAATTTCCTTGTCATTAGTTACTATTTCATCGTCATCCTCAGGTATAAAATTATCACTATCAAAATTATTAGCTTTTAAGGCTACAGTTTTCTCCTTTCTCTTTTCATGTGCTTCAAGTTATTTTTAACTCCTCGTTACTCGTAGACAATGAGTGATCCAAGTAAGTTATCAATAGAGTAAACATTCAAATCCTTGAATTCATTAATAGTAGTGATTTTGCATCATAGGAAGTAGGTAGATGACATATCATTTTGTGAACTTTTCATAGTTAGTAAGTTCTCTACCTAAAACATGTAGAAAAGTAACAATCTGAGTGAACCTAGTATACATTTCAGAGATTGATTCACTAGGTTTCATGCAAAAACATATATAGTCATGGAGCAAAATATTCAACCTAGATTGTTTTAGTTCATTTGTTCCTTCATAAGTTATGCAGAGTTTGTCCCAAATTTTTTTACCAATTGTGCATGTATAACCACACATGTAATCTTCAAATTTTAGTGCATAGAAAAAATAATTTAAATATTTAGCATTCAATTGGACTAAATCTCTATATTCTATGCTCCATTCAGATAAAGGGAGTTCAAATTTTATGTCATTAACAAAATGTGAAGGAGCAAAATATCCTTCATGAACTATCATCCATATGTGATAATGCATAGATTACAAGAAAGTAGACATGCAAATTTTTCAAAAATTAAAAAGAATATTATCAAATAAAGGATGTCATGTGATTGAATATCCTTTCATAATATTACAATTTCCAAAATTAGCCATTGATCAGTTTTCAAAAGTTATTTATGTTTCTAAATTAAAAACAAAAACAAAAAAGAAAAGAGATGCATCGTTTGAAGGCTTCTAGTCTTACCCCACCTCAAGAAGTTGACCCCAAAACAAAGCAACGCTTCGTTCCCGTAACTTCTCTTCGATATTACAAATGAATAAAAAGGCAAAAACTGATTGAAAAAAAATTCACACTCGCTCATTTGCTCTAACTTCAACTCCATCGTTGATGTTCAAATTCCTTTCTTCGTAGGAGGCGAAGAGATTGCATGCGTCGCTCCCTCTGCTCCATAATCGATATTCGGCTTTGGTTCGCAGAGGCCGCTGCATCGCTCCTTCATTGGTTATTCGGCTTTGTTGCTTCATAGAGATCAAACGAGTTGCTCCTCGGCTCCATTGTTGCTGTCCGATTTCTCCTTCGTAGGAGGAATAGATATTGCACAGGTTGCTCATCGGCTCCTTAGTGGCTGTCTGACGGTGCTCCTTCTCCGACCGACCTAGCCGTGACTCTAAGGGCCGAAGCCGACATTTCTACACAACCAACCCCGGTGCCTCAGCATCTAACTCCGACGCCTCAAGCCTCCCTCGTGCGTGACCGCGCCCTCCTTCATGCAGTCTCTCCTCTCCCTATATTATATTATAAATAATATATAATATAATATTATATATTATATTATAATATATGTAATGATATGATATTATATATATAATAAAAAAGAGAGAAGAAAAAAAAGTAAAGGCTTTCAAACAAATGTCGAAGCCTGTACCGTGATCTTAGATCCAGACGGTTGGTTTTAAATTTGAAGCCCTTGCGCCATCGATCTTAGATATGAGCATGATGAAATATAATTTGAAGACCCCATGCAGTCGATCTTAGATCATGGTGGGATGGTTTAAATTTGAAAGCCCTACACCATTTACCTTATATCATCAAATGTGTGGGAGCAGAGAACTTACAAACACTCATTCTCCTCTAGTCCCTCTAAATCTAAATATTTTTGGAAGGGGATCTTTGCAATCATCATTTGAATTATGCTCATTTGAATTGCTACTAAGAGCCTACCTTAAAATTTTTTCTATAAGACAAAGGGGTGAGAATTTTCTCCTATTTATTTTTATCCTACTCATTACTCTCCCAAATGCCACTCAGCATAAGTGAGAATTTGTTGGTTATCATTTTAGCCCAAAGAATATTCTTGAGATGCCTCGAATGTCTCTAAATGAGATTGTTTTGAATGTCTCTAAATGAGACATCTTTTAAAAAAATTCCAATACAAGTAAAATTGAATAAAAGACATTGAATTATTTTGGCATTTCAAATACTATTTCTCCTTGAAATATTTGAGGTCTCTAATCTTCAAAACATCATCTCTCTCCCTTTAGTTATTGAGGTAGCAAAAATCGTAATAAATCATTTCAAAACTAATTTAATTATATAAAATTCAGGAGCTATTTAAATATATAAGAGCATTTCAAATTTGAGAGAATTTTAAATTCTAAAAGTTTTAAAATCTGATAATTATTTAAAAATTTTGAGAGCAATGGAATTTAGAATTGGTTTATTGGTTAATTATTCAATTAATCAAATGAGAAATCTTAAAATAAAAATGCAATAAAGAAAAGAGGAGAGTGTTCCACTAATCAATATATATAATGTTCTCAAATTCTCAACGCTGTACAGACTGCTCTCTAAACCCCTAAAATTACAACTCTCACAATAACTCTTAAGACTCCCAACAACACAAACTGAAACTCTCAACATTTTACCATGACTCCAACACCTGATAAGCTCTCCAAAGTCCCTCATGTACGAGCTCCTGCAACTATCAATGTGTTCTATCCTCTATAAATGTAAGCCTTGGTTGCTCTCAACTATTGGCTTTGAACACCTGCAAATAAGCAAATGAAGAGTTAGTACATCATAAATAAATTAAATCAAATACTAGAAAATTAGTAAATCTAAGCTACTACATGTATAACAAAATACTGGAAAGCAAGAAAAGCTAAGTATGAAGAAGTTTGTAGAGTAGCGGTGCTGAAAAAAAAAGAGTAGATAAGTGAACTACTGTAACAGGAAAAAGGCTACGAGCATAGACCAACTAAAACACTAACCTAGTGTCAAAACTATGAAGTGTCAAAATCACAAACTCAAACCAACTTATAACCCTTTCAAATTCTCTAAATAACAAATCCTAAATTACTAACATCCTCTTAATAAACAAATAATAAAAATCTTTGAGCAGCCTTATTTATAAGAACTTGATTGTAAGACCCACTACCTAGCAACTTTTGTAGAAAGTCGTAAGCCCGACCTTAGGGGAAATTTTTAGGTAAAAATTGAACTAATACCTAACCCCCAATTAAAACCCTAGGTCACTTCTAATAGAAGTCGTAAGTTAGACCTCTAAGGAAAATATTTAGATGATAATGCAACCCTAGAACCCTCACTTGAGCATCCTAGTCTATAGGATTAGGCTGTAAGACCCACTATCGGGCTACACTAAGGAAAATCACTCATTACTGGTGGTTTATTCTGGTGGTTACTACTTATTTTCTGGTGGTTTGGCAAAAAATGGGCGGCTTTTCAGCAGTTCAAAAATCGCAAAAAAAAATGGTGCCAGAAACCTTTTCTAGCGGTTTATTTCACCGGCAGTTTTTCGGCTGTTAATACTGCCGGTTAGCTTCCGGCGATCTAAGTGTCGATGACTGCCGATTTTGTTATCAGTGGCATACCAGCCATTCAACCGCCTATAAAACATCATCGTCATTATAAAATAGATCATAAGTAAGCCGCCGATAAAATCCCCAGCGGTTAACACCGACGATCTTGCCGGGGGTGAGACCGCCGGCACGTCATCAATGTACCACCGGACACCGTCAGCAAACCGCCGGTATTAACTAGCAGTTTTAGAAGTTTTTCGGCGGCTTTAATTAGCCGTCCGATATCGAAGGTTTTGGTGGCCAAACCGCTAGTTTGCTGTTAGAAACCTATAGCATTTAGAGAAAAAATTGACAGCTTCCCCTCTATTTGAGGAATTTTCACCCTAAACTCTAAACCTGTACAGAAAATATAGCAATGTTCATAATTTTGGACAATATGCTACTATAGTCAATCACAATAATTATCACAAATATATTCATTAAAATAAAATAATAAGAGAAACCAAATAATTTTATAACTAAGTTTATAAGTTCAACCAAATAAGTTCATAACTAAGTTCAAAAAGTGAAACCAAGTAAGTTCATAACCAAATAAGTTTATAATAACTTCATCAAATAAAAAAGAGTACAAATCCTCCTCCGTATCCTCGTTGTTTGATGATGCATGTTGTTGCTCTTTCTTCCTTTGATTTTTATATCTGTAGGATCGCAACTCTGTCTGCATCTCATTTTGAACCTTTCTAATCTCTTCTATCTTTCTCATCAGCGCTGCAACCCTTTGGCTTACAGTTTCTTCAGCTACACTTGGATCATAAAATACTGAGGTGGATGAACTATCCTCATAAGCATAGCCTTGCGAACCTAAGCCATATATCCTCCCCCTTTGTCTTTATCCAACAACATCTGACCATGTATGATACTTAGAAATCTAGGTCAATCCTGAAGATGATCCCTTACCAGTAGACTGACCACTTTCCTGAGCTCGTACAAAATCATCCTAATAGAATAAATTCATAAAATATATTAATATTATAACTAGTTTTATTATAATAAATTTCTATTCCCAAACTCAAAAAAATTATACTCACATAAGTCTTTTTAGCCTATTCATCAACCCACTGATGGTCAGCTTGATGTTGATGAGTTCTCGTATGCAACTCTAGTGGTGTTGGCTCCCGACCAAAAAACTCTTTATGAAAATATAAGATATAATTATAATAACATAAATATATTTAATAAACTAATTTAAAACTTTTATCAGTCATCTTCTATGTTCCATATAAGGAATAGATCCACCAGTATGAAGAGAGCTTCATAAACCCACACAATCAGATGCTCTATTCTGCTTATTCTGTTCTCTTATTTTTGTGAACTCAGGGGTCGCCCAAGCTCTACTCAGATCTACCCATCTGCCCTCTCCAATCCATATTGGATGCTGCCCAAACTTTTTAATGTCCGTGAACATGTCCCTAAGATAGGTCACTCATCTCCTCTCAAAATTTGTTATGATCCTCATGTTATGCTCAGGTAACCACCTAAATTTTTTCTGTAAAAAAAATATAGGCATAAAAAAAATATTAATACAAATTAAATCAAATATTTGAATTCATGCCAAATAAGTATACCAGAAATTCTCCAAATCACATATCCCTATTTTCTTTTGGGATCTTCTTCTATGATAAGTAAGGAGCATCATATTTGTTCTTTATAATATCTCGAATTTTGTGAGTAGGTGGCCTTGAAGGATTGAAGATGCACGTTAAATTTTTGATTAATAACATATAATATATCAAAATACAAAAAACTTAACAACATAAACTGAACTTATTTATCGCCCTCGGGTTTAATGTATTGATGCTTATCTGCTGCAGCTGAATGATCCCCAGTACCAACCTCTGCTGGTCTAGATGATCCATCGTATTCTGGTTGTACTGGATATGAGTAATAATATGAGTGGTGGTAAGGAGAGTAAGGACCGGTGGATGGACCTACAGTTTATGATGATGGTGAGGGGTAATATGGATAGAATGGAGCTGCATGTGCTTGATATAAAGAGGGAAAGTAAGGACTTATCGATGGAGGAG
Source organism: Dendrobium nobile (assembly GCA_022539455.1). Lineage (NCBI taxonomy): Eukaryota > Viridiplantae > Streptophyta > Magnoliopsida > Asparagales > Orchidaceae > Dendrobium > Dendrobium nobile. The sequence continues at coordinate 11,077,546 of CM039732.1, read as the reverse complement.
GGAAGTACCCAAGAAAGGGTGGTGGTATAACAGCCGGTGGATCTGACTAACCCTGACCTTATTCACCAGAGGATAGCTACTGACTCCTAGGTGGTGGTGGTGAAGGTATAACTGGTGGAATTGATGTATGTCACTCACTTTCATTAGGCTGACTAGGTCTGTTAGGATTAATAATAATATTTTTTTGAGAAAACTTTGAGGCAAATGATCTACAAGGAGGATCGTCACTTGAAGATATCTACATTAAAAGAAGCAATTAGTAAAGTATTATAATATATAAAAAAATAAAGAATACAAAATATAAATTAATAAATTACATAAATACAGAATGACAAAATACAAAATAATGATTAGTATTTTTATTGCTCAGAATTTTAAAAAGTATAATTTATAAGTACAAAATTATTCAAAAATATTACAAAAACTATAATTCTAAAATTCTAAATTATAAAAACTATAATTCTAAATTACAAAAATTTCTAATAATCAGAAATATTTTCATTGCTCTTCAGGATTTCTTCACTTTCATCATCGTTCTCACTTGATGAGCTAGTTGAACTATTCATATCCTTCTAACTGCATTTTAATACTAGGGGTTGTAGTTGGCATCTCCTTAATTTTAACATGCCTATAACTTTACTTCTCATCCTCTTGATGTGTAATTGCTATAATATATTGTTGATTAATTATTCCTCGTGATTTTATTTTTATGACAGCTAGCTAATCTTCTTTATCCATAGGACCACTGGGATATATACTGAAATAAACTTGAATAGTTTGACTTGCTAACATAAATATATCAAACTTTATGTATCTTCTACTATATTTTACATCTACTAAATCATACGCAGAATGAATCCTTGTGCCTCTATTCTGTATTGGATCATATCATTGACAGTTAAACAAGCATACAAAGTTCTTATCTTCATTTGGGTACTCCAGGTCAAGAACCTCATTCAGAATACTGTAATAATCACACTCATCTTCTTCATGAGTGTTCCCTCTAACACATACTTTATAATTTTTAGTTTTTTTTCTTCACTCCACGACTTGGTATGAAATCTGAACACATTCACTATATATATATATTAACCAGGTCTTTACTTTTTACATTGGACTCCATGCTAGTGCTTGCAAATCTTTATCAAAATAATTGTTATCAGGGTTTTGTACCTAAAAATATTTTTAAATATTAGTATTTTTGATATTAAATAAGATGTAATTCGAATTAAAATTTTAAAATTTATGAGCTCACATAAGATCTGAACCAAGCTGATAATTCATTTGCAACAACTTGCTCAATTTCCCTAGAATCTGTTAGATGCAAATTGCTTACGAAATACCTAGTGATAAATCATCCAAATAATACTTTAGTATTTTAAATAAACAATACTCATTATGCACATTATGGAAGAACTTACTCTAAGATTGATTCAACTTCTTCATAGTTCAGTATCACATATAAATTCACTATTTTGATTTCTAAATTATTGAAAAATCTTTCAACACATTTACCACTAGGCTTTCCATGACTTCTAAACACTAATAGTGCAGCCTGTGATTATTCTTCTACATCAAAGTCCATTTATGACCAATCTTTATTCTTGTACTCCTTACATAGGGCTTGAAGTAGTAGGAGCAAAAGTGTGTGGTTTCTTGAGATAAATATGCTTCGCATATCGATCCTTCTGGTTGTGTTTTATTTTTAACATATTTCTTCAACTTATTCAAATATCTATTAAATAATTATAATTCTTAAGTTAATAAACATATGTTCTCTCAACTTATTCAAAAATATTAGAGATTTAATACAAATATGTTTTACCTCTCAAAAGAATACATCCAACGATATTGTATAGGTCCACTAACTCTAACTTCGTAAGGTAGATTGACTGGAAGATGTTCCATAGAATCAAAAAATCCCAAGGGAAAATTTTTTTCTAACTTGCAGATGATAATTGGTATGTTATCCTCGCTCCTCTGTAAAGCATATTCGTTTAGTTTAGATGAACATAGGTCTTTGAAGAAAATGCTAAGCTCAGTTAATGGATTTGAAATGTAATCTTGTAACATATATACTATGATCGGAAGAAGAACCTTCATAATTATGTGACAATTATGACTTTTTAGTCCAAATAACCTCGTAGATTTCAAGTCAACACATTGGCTTATGTTTGATACATAGCCATCAGGCATTTTTAAACCTTTAAACCATTGATATATTGATCTTTTTTTCTCTAACGTGGAAGAGTAAGTTGCTTTGGGCTTTATTATTTTGTCGTCGGTTGTTGTTACTAACTCCAAATTTTTTTACCAGCAGTACTCTTTAATATACATCATTGCTTTGATATTATCTTTACTCTTACCTTTAACTTCTATAATTGTATTAAAAATATTATCCAGAAAGTTCTTCTCAATGTGCATAACATCTAGATTATGCCTTATAAAATTAGTTCTCCAATATGGTAATGTCCATAAAATACTTTTTTTAATCCAATTATATTGTACACCATATCCCGAATATTTAGACTCTGACAACATTAGAAATTCAATAATTATTAAAAAGTCAGAAAGTCTCTGTAGTACATCATCACCACTTAATCTGGGTGGAGGAGGTGACCTCTCAACTCTGTTTTTAACAAATGCTTCCTTATTCCTCCGAAATTGATGATCAACAGGTAGAAACATACGATGACAATTAAACCAAGTATTTTTCCCTCCATTTTTTTGTGAAAACCCTTTTCTTCTATGTTCCGCTTTGTTTTGAATAATTCTCTCTATCAAAAACTAACATGGAAGGAATTATTCAAAATAAAGCAGAACATGAAGAAAAGGATTTTCACAATTTTAGTGTGAAAGCTTTAGTATTCTTCATACAATAAGGACAAGCTAATTTTCCTACTATGCTCTAACCAGACAATATACCATAAGCTGGAAATTCGCCAATGGTCTACAGCAATGCAGCTCAATTTTATTGATATGTTATATATGAGAACTCCTTGTTGACCTCATTTTTGTATGAGGTCACTCTTAACTCCTCCCTGAGTCCTAGATCTGAGGATCTTCCTAGCTCCTAGCCCTTAGGCTCAATTCAAATCTTAATTCAATCCAAACCTAGAATTCCTAAGCTAAAGACTTAGGTCCTAAAATCCTTTCTAGGTGATTTTTTCACCACCTTGAAACCCAGTCAATTGACATCTGATTCAAGGTCTGTCAATTGCATATTGATATGACATGTCTCTAATGTCAACCCTCCAAATTTGAGCTCATTTGGAGGGCTCTAACCCTATAAACTTAATCCAAATCCAAAGGCTGTAAAACCTTCAAATATTTATAGCCCATGCCACTGGACATTTCACCTAATGGAATTTGACCTTTGAGCTTTCCTCAAACCCTCTGATCTCCTTTAATACCTTGAGATTAATTTGTCAAACAATAGTCTGCATTTTTTTAGACTCAATTTGACCCAGAATTGACTCAGGGGCAAAATGACCAACATGCCTTTTTAAGGATTTTTGGACTCATTGGCCCAAACTTGATTTGATTTGATCATCAATCTTTGAAACCCTTCTCAAATGATTTCAGATGACCTCTTAAACCTCTTTGACTCAACTCCAACCTTAGGTCAATTTAGTTGAACAAGTCAACCCATTTTGACCCTAATGCCCCTTAGGGTCAAAATTATCAGTTTGGCCCAAATGACCTTTATGCATTTTGATATCTCACCCATTTAACTCATATGATCAAATAGGTTTCAAGTGACCCAACCCTTGGCCCTAGGTCAACTTGGTTGACCAAGTCAACCAAGTTGACCAAATGACCCATACACCCCCATTCCACTTGAACTTTTGACCAAGGCTATTCCAATTTCATTTGAACTCAAGGGGTAACCCCTGAACACCTAAGAGATCCCTCTTAAAGACTCAAGCCTTGAGCTCACTTGGGTTAGCCTCTTGGCTTGATCCAAGTGACCAAAGAGAGGTCTCCTTTGGACCATCTCTCAATCTTAATCAAATCAAACCCAAATCAAGGTGTCATTGGGTTCCCCCTAACCCAATACATCTTCCTTGACCAGCCCAGCCCTTGGGCTCACTTGGGTCAAGAGTTAGGCTAGCCCAAAGTGTCCAAAATCACTTGGGATTGAGCCAATTCTTGACCTAAGTCAGATTGAACTTGATCAACACTTTCATTGGGTTCCTCATGACCCAATACACCTTCCTTGACCAGCCCATCCCATGGGCTCACTTGGGTCAAGAGTTAGGCTAGCCCAAAGTGCCCAAAACCACTTGGGAATGAGCCAATTCTTGCCTTAAGCCAAATTGAACCTAATCAACACCTCTAATAGGTGGTCCTAGGTTCAATACACCTTCCCTAGCCAGCCCATGCCATGAACTAACTTGGGTTAGGCTTTAGGCTAGTTCAAAGTAGCCAAAACCATATGAACCCGAGCCTACTTTAAACCCAGATCAAATTGAACCCAATTGCCACTTGCATTGGGTGCGCCAGACCCAGACTCATCTCCCACATCAAGCCCAGGGTCTGGCCTGACTTGGGTTGAGCTCAAATCAACCCGAACCGAGCAGGTTTGGCTCCAACCGAGCCACTAGAACGAATTGGACCTCCCCAGGCCCAATTGAGCTCACACTCGATTCCAGCGTGTCTCCATCATCCTTTCCAGGTCAACCCGACCCAAACCCCCGTCGGCGATGGTCGAAACCAATGGAGAACAAGATCCGATGGTCCCCCCAGAGGCTGTGGCTCGTCGGCTCGACGCTCACAAGCCCTCAGGGATGATGTCCCTTGCCACCTGGTGCCAATCCGTAGCCCCTCCATCTCCTTCCCTGATCCTCCCTGTGAAATCTCGTCGAAGTTCGCCGGCGGGATCGCCCGGATCACGCCGGAGGAGCCTCACGGTCTCGGGTTCTTGCGGGAGGTTGAAGATGAAATCCTGGCCGTTGATTCCAATCAACGACACGGATTAGACCCTGCGGTCTCGGAGCCCGTTTAATCCTAGCCGACCGATCCACCATCCGACGGCTATGATTAATCCGACCGTTATCCAGTCAGCGCCAATGATTGCCCTGCCAATCACGGTGCGCCGCGTGTAAAGCGCTGGCTGACTGGATAATTAAGGAATTAAATTTCATAGAAAATTCATGAGAACTTCAAAAATTGATATCTCCCTGCACACTTGACCAAATTAGGTGTTCTTAGGCTCGTTGGAAAGGCCTCAGGGAGACCTACAAATGCCCTATAGTTCCAGGTCCTAATTGCATCTGTGTTGAGCTAATTTCAATCTAAGTATTATTTGAATTATTGCATTTATAGTTTAATTTTAATTCCCCAGGACCTGGAATCATGGGAGATTGAATTTGAGCATGTCCCTGACATGTCCAAAATTTTTCCCCTCTATTTGAGATGTTTAAGGGCTTCAACTTTCAATTTTGGATTCAAGGGTAATGGTTTGACCCTTAAATCCAAATTTAAATTGTGACCTATCCAATGGGATTTAGGGTTTGATTTTTTGTGAGATGATGATGTGTAGGATAGAGAGTTTAAAGCCAATGATTTTGCCCCATTCCAAGTATAGGATATCTCCCTAGGATCTTTTGAAGGTGACTTAGAGATCACCTTAGGTGGCTTGGTTGGCCACCTTAGAGTACTCCACTTGAGCCCAAAATTAATGTGTTTGGACTTTGGGATCGGATGATCCCATGCTCCAAATTTCATTAAATTTGGAGCCCATTTGGTTCACCAAATAGGAGCCATAATATTGCCCCCCCTAGAAATGGCCCTTAGCCTTAATAAAACTCCAATAAATCAAGTTTAATTCCTAAAAATTTCTTAAAATACTCCTAATTGACCCCAATTGATCCCTTAATCAGTGAAAATTTAAATCCCTTTAATTTGAAATTTAAATCTACCTTAATCTAATTTTAAATTAAAATTAATGTTTAATCAATATTAATTAATTACAAATCATTAAAAATCCTTAAAAAAATATTTAAACACTTGTTGATCTCTCCTTAGATCATTTCTGATCTTTGGAGTTGATTTCAAGAAGATTAGGACTCATTTGGGTTCAAATTATTAAAATGACCCTTAATTGAAACAATTTAATAATTCCAATAAATACCCAAACTTCTAAAATTCATAGCTAATTGTAGAAAATTCCAAATCAATCAAACTCAGTGGCTAATGACTCTAATTAAAATCTAGTATTTTTCAAAAATGTCAAACCCTCAAAATCTGGTCAAAGTTAAAAAAGCCAACATTTTGGTCAACTCTAGGTCAAAACTTATAAAAATCATAACTTTTCATAGAAAACTTCAAATTGAATGTATCACCTGTCTAACAACTCATAATAAGGTCTACTATTTATTAAAAATCTGAAATCTTTAATTTTCCCCCTAATTTTAAATGTCAAGTTTTGACCCCTTAGTCGACATATCCGGATAACCTTCAAAATCTATTAATTCCCCCAAACTCCTGAATTTTCCTAATAGGTTAATAAAATTCTTAACTAATCCTTTAAAATCAGTAACCAACTCCCCTTAATATTAATCCACTCCTTTAATTCCAACTAACTTAAAATAACTTAATCAACCCCGATTACTACCGGGTAACCCAGGCCTACGAGGCTATTAACTTAGCCCCAAGGAAGGTGAAATAAACTTCACGGCCTCAGTGTGAAATAAAGGTAGTAATCAATTAATAATTAAAATATATTTAAATAAAATTCTTAATATATTAATATTTAAATTCTAACACAAATTCTCCTTAAGCCTTAACAAACTCATAATTTTAAACAACTTTAACCATTCACCCACCTTAGGATCTACCCCTGCCACATGACCTTCTACACACACTTTAGATGGTTTGCTAGGACAACCAACTTTAGATCTAGGTTAGGCCGTTGTTTACTTTACTGCTGTGTGACGGATTTTTCGTAATTTTCACTGCATGTTGTGGATGAAATTGCTTTGCTGTGTCTGTTTACTTTTTCTGCACTCTGTGAATTGTTGATGTGTTTGGCGACTAGATTACCCTTAGGTTAGGTACGATTTGGATGTTCACACAGTTTTTTACAGGTGACCACGCTCATTCAAGGCAATAAAAAAGGGGGCTAAGTTAATAAAAAAAATCAAATATTATAAATACTTGCACAGGTGCTTCAGCTGCTAAAGCCCCCAAATAAAAAGAGCGTGGCCAGTGTGTTTTCTTTCTTTTCTGTACATATATAACTGCATGAGAATAATTGCTTTTTATTTATTAACTGCTTAGGATAACCTTGCAGGTAAGTCTAGATTTTATTTTCATATGAATGTAATTTGTATAATTATTAAGTGTTGTGAAAGTTTGTTTTGAGTTGGTATACATAGGTCCAAAGCTTGGACTCCTAAGAGAAAAGGAAGCCCCTTAGGGGAGTACTTTTCTACTTGGAGATCCAAATTTGGACCATACTCCTTCCCTACCCAAAGAGGAAAGAGTGGCCTTCCCCTTAAAGGAAGTGCCCTCTTATCCATTTGGGTAGTCTACTATGAAGGATCCAAGAAGCCTGAAGGAAAGAAGCCCGAAGGAGAACAAGACTGAAGACTTGAAGACTGAGGGTATCCCACTCAAAACAACTTGCGTCATTATTATTTTTAGAATCCGGGTTGTTGTCAGTGGTGCTCGGCCACTTTACTTTCTACAAAATTCTGGTTTGTAATAAGCAAGGCAACTTTGCCTATGGATATTTATTGATTAATTAATTTATATTCAATGTGTTGAATTGATTGCCTTTAGGATTACATGCTTTTCTTAGTTTTTTGGCGATTGTGTGCCACTTTTATCTTTGCCTAGATACGTGAGACTCGTGAGGGTTTGAAAGTTTTATATTCATAATTTTAAATTTTAAAATTTTAGTGAGTCTAAATAATATAAAAAGATAATGAATCTAGGGAATTAGCCAGGGATTGACCCCGGGGTCGCATGCATATTTCTGCATTACTCTTTCCTTGTTTTAGACCCTTCCCCACCTGCGGGTAGAGTCCAGATAGTCTGACCTATGAGGATGAGGTGCCGGACCTAGGGAAGTCCAGTCTTCTAAAAAATTATTTTCTAAGCTATTTTTAAAATTTTAAGCATACTTGATTTGAAGTTGTCAACCAGCATGCATTGCATTAGATACAAATTAAAAAAAGTCTAAATTTTAATTGCATTAGTCCTTAGCATTTTTATACCCAACATAAGTCAAAGGGGCCAATTAGGAAAATCTCTAAATGTTAGCCCCAACTCTCCAAAACCTTAAATACAACGTCCCTACCACTCTCTCATAAAAGATCAGACTCATCTCTTTTAAATCGATTAGGTGGTTAGCTGGTCCCCAATCTAGGCCGGCGTAAGTCCAGGTTATGCACTGCTTTAGTTAGGATCGGACGACTGTGGTCTAGTGTCCAAATTAGATTTAGGATCCGGGGCAGATCTTTGATTATAAGATCCCGAATTTCGGGAATATAGTCCCAAATTTCTAATAAAATGCTCAACTCTAATTAAAGATTCATTTCAATCCTAAAACATAAAGCCCAACACTTAGATTAAGTTGGGACACTTTTGGATGGTTCCGGAATCTCGAAGTGTCCCCTACCTCTCCTCCCTTAACTCTGTTAATAACTGTTCAACCTTGATCCATTCCCTCTTGATTTTCCAAACTTCATCCATTTTTTTTGGTATCACTCCTAGAAAATCTAACAAAATTTCATCACTATTTTATTCGAGAGTTTTCGTAGGGGGTTTCGTCTCCCTACATTATAATTAACTACGAGGGATTGCGCTCGTAAGAGATTTGGAACCACACACGCACCTGATTTTAAAATTGATTTTTCAAAATTTTATTAGATTTCTTTGAAAAAAAAAGTCAAAAATGACCGTCGTTATTACATTAGAAGGATTATCATTAAATGGAGTTATCTCCCTTCGGGGAGATAGATCCTTCTTTGATAAGGCTTTGGATGTGAATTCGATGATCGTACTTCTCGAATATTATAATTGGATATTTAGTTGAACTTCACTTTGTTCCCTCGGGGCCATACGAAGTTCTCTTTAGAATCCAGTCATGATATTCAAGATGAGTTTCATAATTCTAAGTCTGAACACCATTATAAAATTTTATTTTCATCCTTCGGGGTGATATAATTTCTCTAACGGGTTGATTCGACTTTAGAATTAGAATTAAATCTCAATTTTAAAATTCCCAAAGAAAACTAATATTTTTAAAACCTGTTTTTCAAAATTCCACCAACAAAAAAAATGGCACGCTAGGTGGGACCAGATCTTTCTCTCCATCTTTAATAGTGACGAAATTTTGTCCCATCGGTAGTTTTAACTACCTTTTCTTCCATTGGTCCCTATATCCATTTCTTTCTTAGGTGAGTGTGGCCAACATCCAAAATAAAATAAACATTGAAATGAGAGGTCCTACCTCCAAAGTTTGTTATATATTAAATTTTGTTCTGATTTTGACCTTCTGTCCCCGGGTCGACCGGTGAGGCGACAGTGTCAAATCAGATCTTTAGATATCCTTCTCAAACCCTATGAATTTATAGTTAAAAACTTCTCACTCGACATATAAATTATTAAGGTTGAAAGGATTTTGAAGACCCTTATCTTGGGTGCTTCGAAATACTTTAGTCTTAACACCTTTACCTCCCTTTTGACCTTCAGGGGTGAGGAGGGTTAGACTACTCACTTTACTTGAGTTTTCTCACAGTTCCATAAGCCTTCGGGCAAGGGGAAACTCTGTCCGTTGTGTTTTGGAGTTTATGGGAAAACCTACTTTAAATCTTTCAAAATTCAAATTCTCTCTCGAAAACTTTCTTCAAGTTCCAAGTTGTCACATGTTACCTCATACGATCTTCTTGTGAGCTAACATATGTCAAATTTTTTTAAGAAAACCTTCCTTTTGGCATGTACTTAGTCTCTTTATCCCACTAATGTGTGTTGGGTGACTTTTTCCACCACTCAACATATGTTGGAGGGTTGAGATTATCTTACAAGCCTTAATTTTCAAAAAAAAATTCTCTTGTCTTCCTCTTAAGAGAAATCTAATTTCAATCATCTCTTTAACTTTCAGAAAATTTCAAATGGCTGGCCAATTGATTTTCTCTTTCGACCAAGAGCTGTCTTCAAATGTTAATGATCAATGGAGCACTATCATCTTTGGGATGGGATTCGATACCCTTGAGCTCTCCATGGACGGACACCAGATTGTTAGTTTGGATGCCAGTAAGAAAGTTCCCCTAGTGGTTGAGTTGATTATGGGATCAGCACCTACCTTTCCAGTAGTCAGTGATGACCAGAAACAGTCTGAGCTAGTTATTGAGCCCCCCACTGAAGTTAAATCTATTTTTGAGGAAGGTTCTAGTCCTGGACTTAGCTTTGCCACTAAGAATCAGAAGAAAAACTATTTGAGGAGACTTAGGAAGAAGATCTCTAAGGCTAAGAGGGTTGTACCCTTTAAGACCTTAGCTCAAGTAGAGCCTGAGGCTGCTAAGGAGCTACCTATTCATGCTTCCTCTCCCCTCCTAAAGGGGAGCCGCTTCTACCCCCTTGCTTCTGCTCAAGGGGAGGAGAGGGCAGCTAGGATAGCCCGTTCCCCACCATGCCCAGTCGACTACTCGACTAAGAAGACTCCGAAAGAAAAACACCTCCAGAGGACAAGGACCTTAAGGAACATAATTCACACTTGAGCTGCACAGTTCGGGCAGACTAAGGAGGAGTATGTAAAGCAATTAAAGGGATTGATCTCACATCACTTCCAAAAAGAAGTGTTGAAGGAGGAAGTGTCCGAGGGAAAGAATTTGACCCCGCAATTTGTCAGAAAAAAATAAGAAGTATGTTAGACAGCCTGCTACTTCAGTGCTAGTTGACAGATACCATTGGGTGCCACGCCCTCCATCCTCTAAAATGGAGGGTATCGTGTTGACTGGGTCCGAGAGAGGCCACCATTCTACTGGTAGACCCCCGGTACCTCCTTCTAAACCTATAAAGCTGGCCTCAGTGATTATTAAGCCAAAAGGGGTTGAGGCTCAAAAATCTGTAGATGTTAAGGGGAAAGACCCAAATCTCCTGAGAAGAAATATGTTCCAAAGAGAACTAAGTTGGAGAGTATGCCACCACCTCCTAGAACTTCTAAGTTCATTTTGCAGCTCCAACGAGTTCCAGTCAACCCTATTCCAGTTTTAGTTAATTTGATGGATGTCCAGACTAGTACCCTAGTTGTTACAGTTGGCAGTCCTCCCACAACCAGTTTAGTTCAAGATCCAATAGCCACCACCACTGCTGCCCCAGTTGATGATCCCCAAGGTTCGGGTGTCATTCCTAGGCTCCCTAGTCAGGTGTCTGAGGACCTTACCTTACCAGATGTAGGAGCCATCACTTTACAAGCTCCTGCTTCTCCCCCCGAGGTATATGTCCCTCTCCCCGTAGAGGATTCCACTCTTCTGACTACCATTCTGGGATAGTCGAAGAGGAGAGAATTGACCAGGAACTAGAAATGGAAGATGAACCAATTCCAAAGTCTCAACCAGATCCTAACCCAAAGCTTACAGAAATCATTGCCCTACTGGATTCTGAAGAACTATATGATATGGCTGAGTATAAAGGATACTTACCCCTCGATTCTAAGTCAATTGGGGATAGACCGGTCGAGGAGGTAGTATAAGAGATAAGGAACATCTTGTTGAATAAAGAAGGAATGGCCTCTTTCGACCCAAATCTGGATGATCTCCTTGGAGATGAAGATGATTATGTTGGTAGCATTTGTATGGTTGAGACCAGGGGGTCTAATAAAGAAACTGAGCCCAACAAACGTCGATCTGTTAGAGATGACGATTCACATGTTTTTGAGTCAGATTCAGATGAGTTTGTAAAAGCCAGAGATGAATAGCACATAAAAAACTTGGAGACTCAGCTTGCGAGCATGATGTCACAAGTCAGGGAAATGCAAGAAAGGTTGGATAAATCACAGTAAGAATCCCTTAAAATCCAGCAGTCAGCTTGAGAGATCACAGAAAAGGCTAAATGGGCAGAATCTAGTTCCAAACCCCTCGAGTGACCACCTGTGATTCTTCCTTGCCCGTTAGAAGCACCCCCAGTCCAGCCCACAGTTTCCACCACTCTTCCAATTCCGCCCCAAAAAGATATTAAGCAACTGATTGAGGACCAGGTAAGGGAGGACTTAGCCCTTTCGCAAGGAACCGCGTCTATTCCAAAAGGTAGACCTTACCCCGAAGAATATGACTCAGTTCCTTACCCAAAAGGTTTTGTGCCACCAACTTTTAAAATCTTCACTGGAGTTGAAAATTCGAGACAGCATCTGGCCCACTTCCGAGCAAGCTGTTGCAACGCAGGAGGATCAGATGCTCTATTATTTCTCCAATTTGTAAGTAGTCTATCCGGCATTGCTTTTGAATGGTACGCCGATCTGCCCAACGGATTAGTGAGAACCTTTAGCGATCTAGAAAACCTTTTTCTTAAGAGATTTTCTGGAGTGCAACAACGCTTTACCGTGGGTGATCTTGTGGTTAAAAGCAAAAGCCGGGAGAGTCTCTGGTTGAGTACATCTTGAGGTGACGAAACCTCTCGATGAAGTGTGAACCCCAGTTGCAAGAGCAATACACGGTGGAGATCCTTCTAAAGAGTATCCACGACCCTGTTGCTTTTCTCCGAAAGGGTTTCACTATTAAAACTTTTGAAAAACTTCTCAACAAGGCTAGCAATTTACATGAAGAGGCTCATATAATGCCATTCTTACGAGAGCAGTCTGAAGGTAATAAGCGTCTTAAGTTGGTGAAAACTTTTGACAAGAAAGCTAAGGTCTCAGCAGTAGATAAAGGAAAGGCCAGTGGTTAGTTAGCCTAGCACTCCACCTCCACCGCAGCCACCTCAGAAGCAGCCCTTTCAGATAGTTCCTCAGCATACTAGAGATCCTGCCTTCATCCCTTCTAAAGAGTGATTGGCAAAGCCTTATCCATTTAAAAGGGAATCAGTTAAAAAGATCTTTAAGAGCTTGTTAAAGAATCCTGACTTTCAATTTCCAGAGGCTAGAAGACCTGAGGATGAGAGTAAGAAAGAAGATCCCAAGTATTGCCACTACCACCGGATGCTTAGTCACCCACTTGAGGACTGTGTTGTGTTCAAAGGTTGGTTTGAGAGGAACTACATCCAAGGTAACATTATAATTCCTAAAGAATACCTGGTCGATCCGAAAAAGGCCTCAGTCAAAACTACCTCAGGTAATCTTCTTAATTCTTCTCTTCCTATTGAAGATGGTTGGGACATTGCTTTGTCCCGGGCTTTTAAAAAGTCGATTAATAAATCTTTTCATCTTTGTCAACAGCTGACTACGATAGCTCAGGGCCCGATATGGAAAGTTGACTTGGATGCTTCGTAGAAGGATGTTGAGCCACTTCCCTCTCCAGTAGTCGTAGGAGCTACTGAGAAATATGTAAAAGAAATGAAAGATGATTTTGTAGAGAGGAAGTGTGTTGATGAGAGATGTATTAGAATGGCGGATGGTGGTGTTAAAACCCTCTCCCCTCTTTTGTTATCTGACTTTTACTTTGCCCCATCAAAGGCGAAGGGTCAAAAGATGAATAAAAAACATCCTTTTACTTCTGTCTTGATGATTGGCCATGAATCTCAAATGCAAATTGATGACTCTCTTGTTTTGAATCAAACTTCTGGTGAAATAAATCTTGATGTTAATCAGACTGACCTTTCCGAGTCGACTACTCAAGAAGATGTCGAATGTGAAACCTTATCAGAAAGTGATTTCCCCCAATTTAATTTTCAGGGAAGTCCTATCGAGATAGAGTTTTCAGATTCTGACTCTCTTTTGGAAAACGACGATCCAATGCCTACAGTGGGTGTAGACACCACTCTAGTTTGCCCGCCCGAGGATATCGAGCAGCTACAACTCCGTGGAGGTAAAGTCTTACCTCCTAGGCTTCCCCCTCAGGACAAAGGCAAGCAATCCCCCTTCGAAGATCTAAATCCAGATTCCCCTCAACAACCAGAATTCCCTTTAATTCCTTCGGGTTTTGAGTCAGTCGTTCCTAAGGTTGAATACAAAGTTTTAGCCCATCTTAGGAAGTTGCCAGCCAAACTAAGCATTTACGACGCCCTCCTCCTTTCCAAAGAAAATGAGGGAGTCTTTGGTCAAAGCACTTCTCGACCCTGAGATTTGTTTAGCCCAACTGGCTTCAACTTCAAAAGATGAGGCCCTCTACTTCAAAGAGGTCCCCAGAGTTACCTTCTCTGACGAAGATTTACTCTTGGGAACTGCTGACCACAACCGTCCCCTTTACATTACTGTAGATGTGGGAAACTTCAAGTTATCAAGAGTCCTTGTTGATCCGGGTGAATCGGTCAACGTGATGAACATAAAGACCCTTGCTTATCTCAGAATTGATACTAGCAAGCTTTCGACTGATAGGTTGGTGCTTCGTGGGTTCAATGAGAAGGGCGAGAGAGCTTTAGGTTCAATCACTTTACTCCTAGAGATACGAGGGTTAAAAACTGAAGCTAAATTTCATATAATTGATTTAAGAACGTCCTTTAATGCTCTTCTAGGTAGACCTTGGATTCACAAATATAGAATGGTTCCATCTACTCTGCACCAATGCGTTAAGTATCAACGAGACGACATTGAACATGTGATTAAGGGTGATCTGCAACCATTCTCAATTCAAGAAATTGGGATCTACGAAGATGCTGCATATTTCATACCAAAAGGGTCCTCGTCCCATTCTAAGTTGGAGATCAAAATTGAGGAGAAAATGGTTGGACAAAAACCCAACCAAAAGAAAGAAAAAGATAAAAATATCAATCAAGAAATGACACAATCAAGTAGTGAAGACGACTCTGATATCGTTGTCCGTAGGCCTCCAAGCACAGTACCTCAAAGAGGTGGGAGGATGGCTTTGAGGGCACAAGATCGAGGCCGTGCTTCATTAGATAGGAGAGCAGCACCTGTATATATTGATTTGGAATCAGATTCTGACGGTGAACTAGAAAATCAAGGTGTTGCCCTCTCTCTCGATTACCAGAATATAAATACTCCTCCAAAATTTGATCTCACCTTAGATCAAGACAGTGACCCTGAGGTAGATATCTCAAAAGTTAAAAGTGACGAGCCTGAATTAACAATGTATGAAAAGCTCAATAGGAGGATTGAGGCCCTTTCTTTGACCCCACTGTCGACAGGAAGGATTGTAGGGTTAGAAGTTAAAGTGTCCCCCAACCTGAACGGTGAAGTAAAGAAAGTTTAGAAATTCTTTCCTGGCTCCTCCTCCGCAAGGGATGAAGGTGATGTAAACCTTGAGGAGGCAGATTTCAATGAATTAATGGAATTACCTTTCGGCTACTTCCCTGTTTGTGTAAAAAATACTTTTTCTAAAGGTTCTATACCATACCGATGGACTAAGGGTCAATCTAGATACCACGAGAATATTTGGCGAATGAAGATAAAGAAAAATCCAACAAGTGGTATCGGCTTTGGAACCGTTAGTTCATTTGATGATGATGAGTATTTCCTAATGATAACTTACCATCTTGAATCTCCAAATGTCCCTACAGATCCCTTCTGTCCCCTAGATGGGCTCTATTTGGAGACTTTAGACGATCCCGATGACCTTCAAGTTTGGGATGCACCCCCTAAATTTGAAGAGGAAATTAAATCAACAGTAGATGAGTTAAGAGAAATTAACCTGAAAAACGATGATAACCCTCGCCCGATTTTCATAAGTACTCTATTGAGTGAGAGTGAAACCCAAGATTTAATCCAATTGTTATCTAAGTTTAGGGATTGCTTTGCCTGGACATACGACGAAATGTCAGGTTTGCTTGCTGAGGTAGCGGTCCACAAACTTGGGGTTCTCCACGATGCCATTCCTGTTAAACAAGCTCCTTGACGCATGCTTTTAGAGATCGAGCAACAAGTCATTTCCAAAGTTAAGAAATTGACTAAAGCCGGGTTCATTCGAGAGGAGCAATATCCCTCTTGGGTGGCCAGCGTCGTACTAGTTTAAAAGAAAAACGGTCAAATTTAGATTTGTGTCGACTATAGGGATCTGAATAAGGCATGTCCAAAAGATGAGTTCCCCCTATCAATATCAGAACTTATGGTGGACATTGCCTCCTCACATGCTATTTTCTCTTTTATGGATGGCTCATCAGGTTATAACCAAATCAAGATGGCCCCAGAAGATGAGAGAAATACTGCGTTCAAAACCCCTATAGGAATCTTTTGTTATGAGGTAATGCCATTTGGCCTAAAGAACGCTGGAGCAACTTACCAGCGGGCCATGACGCATCTTTGATGACTTAATCCACAATCAAGTTGAGTGCTATATTGATGATTTAGTTGTCAAGAGCAAGGTCAAAGAGGCTCATCTATATGACTTAAGAGTTGTATTTGAATGATTGCGCCGCTATGATTTGAAAATGAACCTCTTAAAATGTGCCTTTGGTGTCACTTCGGGGAAATTCTTAGGATTCATAGTGAGGCACTGAAGAATTGAGATTGATCCTGCTAAAATTGAAGCTATCTTAGATATGCCATCTCCTAAGAGCCTTACTCAGCTATGGTCTCTACAAGGTAGGTTGGCATATATAAGAAGGTTTATTTCTAACCTTTCCGGGAGATGTCAACCCTTTTCTGTCCTTGCAAAAAAGGACACTAAATACATATGGGACGAGAAGTGTCAGAATGCTTTTGACGATATTAAACAATACCTTTCCAACCCGCCAGTTTTGGTAGCCCCAGTTCCAGGAAAACCCTTGATCCTAAACACCGCTGCCTTAGACAAGTCTTTAGGTACCCTGCTTGCTCAAGTCAATGACGAAGGGAAAGAGAATGCCCTCTATTACCTTAGTCGAAGACTTCTTCCTACTGAAATCCGATACCCTTCAATCGAAAAGAATTGTCTTGCTTTATTTTTTGCGGCCTAAAAACTAAGGCATTACATGCTCTCCCACTCAATTAGTTTAATTTCGAGAGTTAATCATTTGCAGTATCTTATGACCCAACCTACGTTATCAGGACACTTAGCTCATTGGTCTATGATACTACTCTAATTTGAAATTACTTTCACTCCCCTCCATGCTGTAAAAGGACAGGCCGTTGTCGATTTTTTAGCAGCACACCCGCTGGCGGCAGATTCCCCTTTGAACGATGATCTACCCGATGAACAAATCATGAGTTTGAGGGAATCTAGAGAAGCCATCTGGGAACTATATTTTGATGGTGCAGCATCCTCTCGTAGGAATGCCACCCAACAATCTATAATTCCCGGAAAGGTCGGAGTCAGTTTAATTTTTATAACGCCGGAGAAAGGGATGATGCTTTTTTTCTACCATTTGTCAGAGCCTTGCACAAATAACGAGGCTGAATATGAAGCTCTGATAACTGGTTTTGAACTTGCAATTTTAATGGAAATCAAAGTGATTAAGATTTTTGGCGACTCCCAATTGGTGATCAACCAAGTTGCAGGAACCTATAAGGTCTTAAATCCTAATCTCCTGAAATACCACCAGTACACACTTCACCTGCTTGAACAAATTTCTACTGTTACTCTGTATAGGATTCCCCGTGGATGCAATTTTGCGACGGATGCCTTAGCAAAGCTTGCAAAGAAATTTGCATGTCCTGAGGAAGATTCCATCCCTATAGAGATTCAGGGCCGCAAAACCCTTTCTCCAATATATTTGGAACACATCAGTAAAAATCCCTTCCAAGTCCTTTCTGCCACTTCAGCGACTGACAAGGAAGGCGATTGGAGATAACCCTTAATTGACTACCTTCGAGAAGGGAAAATTCCCCAGGATAAATCTCTTTCCAATCAAATTAAGAAACGTGCCCTATCTTATGCACTAGTTAACAACTTACTGTACCGTCGATCATTCGATCAAATGTGGCTATGTTGTTTCGACAAACGAGAAGCCTTGAATATTGTTAATGAAGTTCATTCAGGACTATGCGGTGCACATCAATCGGGTCCAAAAATGAAATTGAAAATTAAAAGACTTGGATACTACTGGCCTACAAAGATTGACGATTGCATGAATATTGCAAAACATTGTCATCAATGTCAAGTCCTTGGTGTGATTTTACATCAGCCGCTTAATGTGTTACATCCGACGATAGCCTCGTGGCCCTTCGAGAGTTGGGGCATAGATATCATCGGGCCGATTGACCCTCCCTCTGCGAGAGGTCATCGCTTCATATTAGCTGCGACTGATTACTTTTCAATGTGGGCGGAAGCAATTCCCCTACGTAACGTAACATCCCGCCATGTGTTAAAATTCTTTCGTGACCATATCGTATATCGATTCGGTGTACCCCGTAGAATCATATCCGATAACGGGTCCACATTCAAGTCTACAAAAATTAATAGTTTTGTAAGATGCCATAACATTGATTGAAGATACTCGATAATCTATTACCCCCGGGCAAATAGATTGGCAGAGGCCTTCAACAAAACCTTGGTGCAAATCATTAAAAAGACCCTTGATGACAACAAACGACAGTGGGATAAGCGATTGGTGGAAGCTTTGTGGGCTTACCGTACCATTTATAGAACCCCAACCCAATCCACCCCGTTTACACTAGTGTACGGATCTGAAGACCGTTCTACCCTTAGAAGTGCAAATCCCTTCGCTCAGGATTGCGGTTCGGAATCAAATTACGAATGAACAAAATGCAAAATTGTGGTTGGAAGAACTCAAAGGCCTTGAAGAGCGACGTCTCTAAGCTCAACAAAGTCTAGAGTTATACAAATCCCGTATGGTTCAAGCCCATGAGAAGCTAGTGCGACCTAGGACCTTCCAAGTGGGAGATTTGGTACTGGTCCTTCGGAGGCCTATCTTAGCCCATCGAAAGTTGGGTGGCAAATTGAACAAACTTGGGAGAGACCCTTCATTATAGAGACTGTCTACAAAGGAGGCTCGTATCAGCTAGTGGATTGTAAGGGAAATCACCCAATGTTACCTGTCAACGGGTATTTCCTTAAGAAATACTATGCTTGATGTAGCTCATTTTATCAATCAATAAAATTTCCTTTTTGATTTGCAACTTTGTTCTGGTTCTTTTACGTTTTCCTACTTTTTAATGCATCTTTATCTTCTTCTCAATGTCTGATCCTTCCTACCCTTAGGATTAGACCTGCTAGTGGTGGAGTACGCCCTCCGTGGCACCACCCAGGCATTTGACTTGGGGATTAGTGGTGGAGTACGCCCTTCATGACACCATCCTAATTCACACTCTCTAGTGGAGGAGTACACCCTTCGTGGCACCATCCTGGTTTCCAGTTGATCTGCCTATTTGGAGTAAGTCTTCTATCAGCATCTTGTAGGCCTAAGGTTGGGTGATGCCCTTCCTTAGACCCAAGGTTAGGTATTCCCTACCTTGGTTTCCCAGTTGATCCGTCTACTAGGAGTAAGTCTTCTATCAGCATCTTGTAGGCCTAAGGTTGGGTGATGCCCTTCCTTAGACCCAAGGCTAGGTATTCCCTACCTTGGTTTCTAGTTAATTTGCCTATTTGGAGTAAGTCTTCTATCAGCATCCTGTAGGACTAAGGTTGGGTGATGCCCTTCCTTAGACCAAAGGTTAGGTATTCCCAACCTTGGTTTCCCAGTTGATCTGCCTATTTGGAGTAAATCTTCTATCAGCATCCTGTAGGCCTAAGATTGGGTGATGCCCTTCCTTAGACCCAATGTTAGGTATTCCCTACCTTGGTTTCCCAATTGATCTGTCTACTAGGAGTAAGTCTTCTATCAGCATCCTGTAGACCTAAGGTTGGGTGATGCCCTTCCTTAAACCCAAGGCTAGGTATTCCCTACCTTGGTTTCCAGTTAATTTGCCTATTTGGAGTAAGTCTTCTATCTGCATCCTGTAGGCCTAAGGTTGGGTGATGACCTTCCTTAGACCCAAGGTTGGATATTCCCTACCTTGGTTTTCCAGTTGATCTGTCTACTAGGAGTAAGTCTTCTATTAGCATCCTATAGACCTAAGGTTGGGTGATGCCCTTCCTTAGACCCAAGGCTAGGTATTCCCTACCTTGGTTTCCAGTTAATTTGCCTATTTGAGTAAGTCTTCTATCAGCATCCTGTAGGCCTAAGGTTGGGTGATGCCCTTCCTTAGACCCAAGGTAGGGTATTCCCTACCTTGGTTTCCCAGTTGATCTGTCTACTAGGAGTAAGTCTTCTATTAACATCCTATAGACCTAAGGTTGGGTGATGCCCTTCCTTAGACCCAAGGCTAGGTATTCCCGACCTTGGTTTCCCAGTTAAATTGTTCATTTAGAGTAAGTCTTCTGTCAGCATCCTATGGACCTAAGGTTGGGTGATGCCCTTCCTTACACTCTTAAAAATTTATTCAAAACTCCCATTCGGTCAACGCCAATGTGTGCAGCAGAAGTTCCTTCTACTACACACATTGAGGGTCCATTTGTTGACCTCATTTTTGTATGAGGTCCCTCTTAACTCCTCCCTGAGTCCTAGATCTTAGGATCTTCCTAGCTCCTAGCCCTTAGGCTCAATTCAAATCTTAATTCAATCCAAACCCAGAATTTCTAGGCTAAAGACTTAGGTCCTAAAACCCTTTCTAGGTGATTTTTCCACCACCTTGAAACCCAGTCAATTGACATCTGATTTGAGGTCTGTCAATTGCATATTGATATGACATGTCTCTAATGCCAACCCTCCAAATTTGAGCTCATTTGGAGGGCTCTAACCCTATAAACTTAATCCAAATCCAAAGGCTATAAAATCTTCAAATATTTATAGCCCATGCCACTGGACATTTCACCTAATGGAATTTGACCTTTGAGCTTTCCTCAAACCCTCTGATCACCTTTAATACCTTGAGATTGATTTGTCAAACAATAGTCTAACTTTTTTTAAGCTCTATTTGACCCAGAATTGACTTAGGGGCAAAATGACCAACAAGCCCTTTTAAGAATTTTTGGACTCATTGGCCCAAACTTGATTTGATTTGATCATCAATCTTTGAAACCCTTCTCAAATGATTTCAAATGACCTCTTAAACCTCTTTGACTCAACTCCAACCTTAGGTCAATTTAGTTGACCAAGTCAACCCATTTTGACCCTAATGCCCCTTAGGGTCAAAATTGTCATTTTGGCCCAAATGACCTTTCTACATTTTGATGTCTCACCCATTTAACTCATATGATCAAATAGGTTTCAAGTAACCCCAACCTTGGCCCTAGGTCAACTTGGTTGACCAAGTCAACCAAGTTGACCAAATGACCCATACACCCCTATTCCACTTGAACTTTTGACCAAGGCTATTCCAATTTCATTTGAACTCAAGGGGTAACCCCTTGAACACCTAAGAGACCCCTCTTAAAGACCCAAGCCTTGAGCTCACTTGGGTTAGCCTCTTGGATTGATCCAAGTGACGAAAGAGAGGTCTCCTTTAGACCATCTCTCAATCTTAATCAAATAAAACCCAAATCAAGGTGTCATTGGGTTCCCCCTGACCCAATACATCTTCCTTGACCAGCCCAGCCCTTGGGCTCACTTGGGTCAAGAGTTAGGCAAGCCCAAAGTGTCCAAAACCACTTGGGATTGAGCCAATTCTTGACCTAAGTCAGATTGAACTTGATCAACACTTTCATAGGGTTCCTCATGACCCAATACACCTTCCTTGACCAACCCAGCCCTTGGGCTCACTTAGGTCAAGAGTTAGGCTAGCCCAAAGTGCCCAAAACCACTTGGGATTGAGCCAATTCTTTCCTTAAGCCAAATTGAACCTGATCAACACCTTTAATAGGTGACCCTAGGTCCAATACACCTTCCCCAGCCAGCCCATGCCATGGCCTAACTTGGGTTAGGTTTTAGACTAGTTCAAAGTAGCCAAAACCATATGAACTAGAGCCTACTCTAAACCCAGATCAAATTGAACCCAATTGCCACTTGCATTAGGTGCACCAGACCCAGACCCATCTCCCACATCAAGCCAAGGTCTGGCCTAACCTGGGTTGAGCTCAATTCGACTCGAACCGAGCATGTTTGGGTCCAACCGAGCCACCAAAATAAATTGGACCTCCACAGGCCCAATTGAGCTCACACTCGATTCCAGCGTGTCTCCATTATCCTTTCCAGGTCAACCTGACCCAAACCCCGGCTAGCGGTGGTCGGAACCAAGGGAGAATAAGCTCCGGTGGTCCCCCCAGGATGATCCTAAATGAATGCCTTCTAAAGGATGTGGCTCGCCGGCTCGACGCTCACGAGCCCTCAGGGATGATGTCCCTTGCCACCTGGCACCAATTCGTAGCCCCTCCAGCTCAATCCTGGCCGTCCAAGCTCGTGGGATGTGGCTGAATAGGGTCGTGCTCTCTAGAGGCCATCATTCGATCCTAGATAATTTGAAACACTCCCTAGAGCTCCTTCGACCGCCCATCATCTCCCCTTAGCTTCCCAGATGTTTCCTTCTACCCGTTTGAGCAAACTCCAGTGAAAGCTCTCAGCGTCCTGCTCGAAGTCGTACCTCCGGTCGCCCTCCAACCCTGACGTCTCAAGGAGATCTGCTCGCCATCACCCCCTGAAGCTTCCTGATAGAGAAGCTCATCCGTTGAGACTTTCTCTATGGTAATATCTCCATCTCGAGCTCCCTAGCTTGGTAGTCCAGTCAGGTGTGAAGGAAACCTTCACCCCAACGGATCTCCACCATTGGATTGAAGGTTTCCCCTTCCCTGATCCTCCCTGTGAAATCTCGTTGAAGTTCGCCGGCAGGATCGCCTGGATCATGCCGGAGGAGCCTCACGATCTCGGCTTCTCGCGAGAGGATGAAGATGAAATCCTGGCCGTTGATTCCAATCAACGGCACAGATTAGATCCCACTGTCTCGAAGCCTGTTTGATCCTAGCCGTCCGATCTGCCATCCGATGGCTACGGTTAATCCGATCATTATCCAATCAGCGCCAATGATTGCCTAGCTAATCACGGCGTGCCGCGTGTAAAGCGCTGGCTGACGGGGTAATTAAGAATTTAAATTTTACAGAAAATTCATAAGAACTTCAAAAATTGATATCTCCCTGCACACTTGACCAAATTAGGTGTTTTTAGGCTAGTTGGAAAGGTCTCAGGGAGACCTACAAAAGTCCTATGGTTCCAGGTCTTAATTGCATCTGTGTTGAGCTTAATTTCAATCTGAGTATTATTTGAATTATTGTATTTATTATTTAATTTTAATTCCCCAGAACCTGAAATCATGGGAGATTGAATTTGAGCATGTCCCTGACATGTCCAAATTTTTCCCCCCTGTTTGAGATGTTTAAGGGCTTCAACTTTCAATTTTGGATTCAAGGGTCATGGTTTGACCCTTAAATCCAAATTGAAATTGTGACCTATCCAATGGGATTTAGGATTTGATTTTTTGTTTGATGATGATGTGTAGGATAGGGAGTTTAGAGCCAATGATTTTGCCCCAATCCAAGCATAGGATATCTCCTTAGGATCTTTTGAAGGTTACTTAGAGATCACCTTAGGTGGCTTGGTTGGCCACCTTAGAGTACTCCACATGAGCCCAAAATTAATGTGTTTGGACTTTGGGATCAGATGCTCCCATGCTCCAAATTTCATTAAATTTGGAGCCCATTTGGTTCACCAAATAGGAGCCATAATATTGCCCCCCCCCCTAGAAATGGCCCTTAGGCTTAATAAAACTCTAATAAATCAAGTTTAATTCCTAAAAATTCCCTAAAATACTCCTAATTGACCCCAATTGATCCCTTAATCAGTGAAAATTTAAATCCCTTTAATTTGATATTTAAATCTACCTTAATCTAATTTTAAATTAAAATCAATGTTTAATCAATATTAATTAATTAAAAATCATTACAAATCCCAAAAAAATAATCTTTAAACACTTGTTGATCTCTCCTTAGATCATTTCTGATCTTTGGAGTTGATTTAAAGAAGATTAGGACTCATTTGGGTTCAAATTATTAAAATGGCCCTTAATTGAAACAATTTAATAATTCCAATAAATACCCAAAATTCTAAAATTCATAACTAATTGTAGAAAATTCCAAATCAATCAAACTCAGTGGCTAATGACTCTAATTAAAATCTAGTATTTTTCAAAAATATCAAACCCCCAAAATCTGGTCAAAGTCAAAAAGTAAACATTTTGGTCAACTCTAGGTCAAAACTAGGTCAAAACTTCTAAAAATCATAACTTTTCATAGAAAACTCCAAATTGAATGTACCACATGTCTAGCAACTCATAATAAGGTCTAATATTTATTAAAAATCTGAAATCTTTAATTTTCCCCCTAATTTTAAAAGTCAAGTTTTGACCCCTTAGTCGACATATCCGGATAACCTTCAAAATCTATTAATTCCCCTAAACTTTAGAATTTTCTTAATATGTTAATAAAATTCTTAACTAACCCTTTTAAAATCAGTAACTAACTCCCCTTAATATTAATCCACTCCTTTAATTCCAACTAACTTAAAATAACTTAATCAACCCCGATTGCTACCAGGTAACCCAGGCCTACGAGGCTATTAACTTAGCCCCAAGGAAAGTGAAATAAACTTCACGGCCTTAGTGTGAAACAAAGGTAGTAATCAATTAACCATTAAAATATATTTAAATAAAATTCTTAATATATTAATATTTAAATTCTAACACAAATTCTCCTTAAGCCTTAACAAACTCAGATTTTAAACAACTTTAACCATTCACTCACCTTAGGATCTAGCCCTTCCACACGATTTTCTACACACACTTTAGATGGTTTTTTAGGATAACCAACTCTAGATCTAGGTTAGGCCGGTGTTTACTTTACTGCTGTGTGCCAGATTTTTCGTAGTTTTCACTGCATGTTATGGATGAAATTGCTTTGATATGTCTGTTTACTTTTTCTGCACTCTGTGGATTGTTGATGTGTTTGGTGACTAGATTACCCTTAGGTTAGGTACGATCTGGATGTTCACACAGTTTTCTGCAGGTGGCCACGCTCATACAGGGCAATAAAAAAGGGGGGCTAAGTTAATAAAAAAAATCAATTATTATAAATGCTTGCACAGGTGCTTCAGTTGCTAAAGCCCCTAAATAAAAAGAGCGTTGCCAGTGTGTTTACTTTCTTTTCTGCACATATATAACTGCTTGAGAATAATTGCTTTTTATTTATTAACTGCTTAGGATAACCCTGCAGGTGAGTCTAAATTTTATTTTCATATAAATGTAATTTGTGTATTTGTTAAGTGTTGTGAAAGTTAGTTTTGAATTGGGATACATAGGTCCAAAGCTTGGACTCTGAAGAGAAAAGGATGCCCCTTAGGGGAGTACTCCTTTTCTATTTAGAGATCCAAATTTAGACCATACTCCTTCCCTACCCAAAGATAAAAGAGTGGCCTTCCCCTTAAAGGAAGTGCCCTCTTATCCATTTGGGTAGTCTACTACGAAGGATCGAAGAAGCCTGAAGGAAAGAAGCCCGAAGGAGAACAAGACTGAAGACTTGAAGACTGAGAGTATCCCACTCAAAACAACTTGCGTCATTATTAGGTTTAGAATCCAGGTTGTTGTCAGTGGTGCCCGGCCACTTTACTTTCTGCAAAATTCTGGTTTGTAATAAGCAAGGCAACTTTGCCTATGGACATTTATTAATTAATTAATTTATATTCAATGTGTTGAATTGATTGCTTTAGGATTGTTTTCTT
Source organism: Dendrobium nobile (assembly GCA_022539455.1). Classification (NCBI taxonomy): domain Eukaryota; kingdom Viridiplantae; phylum Streptophyta; class Magnoliopsida; order Asparagales; family Orchidaceae; genus Dendrobium; species Dendrobium nobile. The sequence continues at coordinate 11,051,809 of CM039732.1, read as the reverse complement.
TTCTTAGTTTTTTGGTGATTGTGTGCCGCTTTTGTCTTCGCCTAGATACGTGAGACTCGTGAGGGTGTGAAAGTTTTATATTCATAACTTTAAAATTTAAAATTTTAGTGAGTCTAAATAATATAGAAAGATAACGAATCTAGGGAATTAGCCGGGGATCGACCTCGGGGTCGCATGCATATTTCTGCATTACTCTTTCCATGTTTTAGACCCTTCCCCGCCTGTGGGTAGAGTCCGGATAGTCTGACCTATGAGGATGAGGTGCCGGACTTGGGGAAGTCCAGTCTTCTAAAAAATTATTTTCTAAGCCTATTTTTAAAATTTTAAGCATACTTGATTTGAAGTTGTCAACCAGCATGCATTACATTAGATACAAATTAAAAAAAATCTAAATTTTAATTGCATTAGTCCTTAGCATTTTTGCACCCAACATAAGTCAAAGGGGTCAATTAGGAAAATCTCTAGATGTCGGCCCCAACTCTCCAAAACCTTAAATACAACGTCCCTACCACTCTCTCATAAAAGGCCGGACTCATCTTTTTTGAATCGTTTAGGTAGTTAGTTGACTCCCCAATCCAGGCTGAGGTAAGTCCAGATTCTGCACTGCATTAGTTAGGATCGGACGATTGTGGTCTAGTGTCCAAAATAGATTTTGGATCCGGGGCAGGTCTTTGATTATAAGACCCCGAATTTCGAGATAATAGTCCCAAATTTCTAATAAAATGCTCAACTCTAATTAAAGCTTATTTTCAATCCTAAAACATAAAGCCTAACACTTAGATTAAGTTGGGACACTTCTGGATGGTTCCGAAATCTCAAAGTGTCCCCTACCTCTCCTCCCTTAACTCTGTTAATAACTGTTTAACCTTGATCCATTCCCTCTTGATTTTTCAAACTTCATCCTTTTTTTTGGTATCACTCCTAGAAAATCTAACAAAATTTCGTCACTATTTTAATCGAGAGTTTTTGTAGGGGGTTTCATCTCCCTACATTATAATTAACTACGAGGGCTTACGCTAGTAGGAGATTTGGAACCACACACGTACCTGATTTTAAAATTGATTTTTCAAAATCTTATTAGATTTCTTTGAAAAAAAAGTCATAAATGACCGTCATTATTACATTAGAAGGATTATCATTGAATGGTGTTATCTCCCTTCGGGGAGATACATCCTTCTTTGATAAGGCTTTGGATGTGAATTCGACGATCGTACTTATCGAATATTATAATTGGATATTTAGTTGAACTTCACTTTGTTCCCTCGGGGCCATACGAAGTTCTCTTTAAAATCCGGTCATGATATTCAAGATGAGTTTCATAATTTTAAGTCTGAACACCATTATGAAATTTTATTTTCATCCTTTGGGGTGATATAATTTCTCTAACGGAATGATTCAACTTTAGAATTAGAATTAAATCTCAATTTTAAAATTTCCAAAGAAAACTAATATTTTCAAAAGCTTTTTTTCAAAGTTCCCCCAACACTTCTTCGCATAATAACTTGAGATAATTAATTAATGATTACAAAAAATGCCAATTTTTTGCTTTTGGATTATGTGGTCAAGGTATTATAAGAGTTAAGAACATGTGTGGAGTAGTCATACACATCTCTGGTGAAAGGTTATATGGTGTTAGTATAACTGGCCAACAAGAGTACGGTGTAGATGCTTGACTATATGGGGTAAAACCATTGGCACATAGTCTCAATCTTATGTTACAGGATTCAGCAGCAAATGAAGCATGCACTTGATCAAAATGTTTTCATGCTTCTGCATCTGATGGATGAGAAAGAACACCACTTTTTATCAATTTCTCCTTATGCCATCTCATATGGCTTGCTAAACTCATTGATGCATAGAGTCGCTGAAGTTTTGGAATGATCGGTAAATAAAATAAATGATAATATGGAACATCTTTCTTTTGACGACGTTATTTTTCCGAGTTTGGCTTAAACCAAGGAGAATTGTAGGAGCGACAATAAACTTCTATTACATCATCTTTGTAGTATAACATACATCCATTGATACAATAATAAATTTTTATAGCAGTGAGACCCAACATGGATACTAATTTTTTCTTTCGGTATAAATTTGAGGGAATTAAATTATTCGTTAGATTAGTTTTCTTATAAAGACCAATGAAGTCATTGAAATAATTATGAGGAATATTACACTCAAATTTAATACTTAGAATCCTCACTGTAATTGATAATTCTGAATGAGTATTGCAACAGTTCCAAATTGATTTTTGAACTGCATGTAGTAACTCAAAGAATTTTTGGGTTTCTACATTTGATGGCTCTTCTAAATTAGCCCTTAAATTAGAACATGATATATCAAAAATAAGTTCTTTATACGATCTACTCATTTGATCTTTATCAAATATTTCATAAGTTGTGGATGAATCGGCATGAGTATCTCTGTGTAGCTCGTACTCGTCATGTGATATATAAATTCAGTAGTCTGAAAGAAATCCCCTACGATGTAAATCAAGCTTCATATCATCGGGCTTAAGGAATGCTTGATTTTTATGCTTCGAATTTGGATATCTAAACATTTTATCAAACTTAAAAGAAGACAGTTGAGATGCAACTTGAATGAAAGTCTTAACTCCCTGCATAAATTCATCTGTCAATCCTTTTCTACCCGGTAATAATCTGTTATACATCCAATATATATTTTCTTGGATAGTCATTTGGACGTTGGAGCAAATGCCCCCCTCCATAGTTATGAAAATAATTATTAAAAGATATGCACCCTTAACCAGTGTACGTGCTATACTTTCAAACAAGTGTATTTTACTTGAATTGGAATGCATTGTCGGTCTCACAACCATCTCATATGATATTTATTGATTTAGAGAAAGCATATGACAAAGTTCCAAGAGAAGTGATATGGAGAGTTCTTGAAAATAAAGGAGTTAATAATGCTTATGTTAAGAAGCATAATACTAAGTTAAGTGTTACATAGATGAGTATGCTTAGGTCAACCTCTACCTTTCTTAACATAAGTCAAATTTAATACCTCAACTTTCCCTACCGGGTCATCAGAAGGCCTCCATTTAAGGTGACAAAACCATGTAAAGCAATCCTCTCTAATCTTATCTGTTAAGATAGTTGCTATTTGAATGCTTTACATTTTTACAACTTATATAGTTTTGATGATTCCAAACATTATTGTTCAAATGTGTAGTTATCTCCTAACAATTTTAGAAGATTTGTATTTGCTCTTGTGTGTATTAACATTTCAGGAAAATCTAACTCCAGACTACGAAGACTTCAAGTCAAATTCAACATGAAATACTTTGTAAATTTGAAGCTTGTACTTTTCTTTGAATTAATTTTGAAAGGGAGTGATTGTAATTGAGTAAATAAAAACAAACACACACACATAAGGAGATCATATAAAATTTATTCTGATCGCATGGGATGATATCAGATCGTACGGGACGATCAGACAGTTATCTCCTATTGAGCACATGGAACGAATAGGAACTGGCTTGAAAAATTTTCTAAGTCCTATTCATCCGGGACGAAATTAAATATAGTACAAGACGACTTGGTCTCTGTAAAATTTTCGTCCAGACAAAATTAATTATCGTCCAGGACGATCTGGTCTCTATAAAATTTTTGTCTAGACGAAATTAATTATCGTCAGAAAACGAGTTGCTCTCTGTAAAATTTTCGTCCAGACGAAATTAATTATCGTCCAGGACGATCGGGTCTCTGTAAAAATCTCATCCAGACGAATCAATTTTTGTCCAGACAATTAACCGACTTAGAACGGTTTTCAGCAATTTCTAGAACCAACCTAGTAATAACCGTTCGTATCAGACGAACTTTGTTCGTACGGGACGATCAGCTTGTACGAAAATATTTCGTATACATATAAAAATAGGGTCATTTCAAAGCGTTTAAGTAAAATCGTCCAGGACGATCCACGATCGTACGGGACGATCCACTGCGTACAGAATTGAATACTTGCAGTTTTTGGGCGGTTTTTCTTGTCTTTTGTATAAATAGTCCAAATTAGACTGCCACCCAATCTTTTTGTCATTTGATCTTCGTGCCTCTTGAGAGAATAGCTAAGAAGAGAGTGTGAGAGTGCATTCAAAAGAGGATTCCTACCACTGGAGCGTGAAGGCTTCACTTCAAGTACAAAGGTAAGAATCTCTACTTGTGAATTGGGATTACTTTACTCTTTCCTTTCTTCCTTCTAGATTTCTTATGAGAAGATCTGTTAAGGAGATCCGGTTCGCTGCCGACACTTGGAGAGTGTGAATAGCCGAAGGGTTCGCTGCCTACACTTGGAGAGTGTGAATAGCCGAAGGGTTCGCTGCCTTCACTTGGAGAGTGTAAATAGCCGAAGGGTTCTCTGCCCACATTAGGAGAGTGTGAAAGGACGACGGTTCTCTGCCAACACTGGGGATTGTGTGAAAGGATGATGGTTCTCTGCCAACACTGGGGATTGTGTGAAAGGACGAAGGGTTCTCTGCCCACACTAGGAGAGTATGAAAGGACGACGGTTCTCTGCCAACACTGGGGATTGTGTGAAAGGATGAAGGGTTCTCTGCCCACACTAGGAGAGTGTGAAAGGACGACGGTTCTCTGCCAACACTGGGGATTGTGCGAAAGGACGACGGTTCTCTGCCAACACTGAAGATTGTGTAAAAGGACGACGGTTCTCTGCCGCACTGGGTAGTGGTGAAAAGAGTGTGTTGTAAAGGCTTCTTCGCCTTGCTGTGGGTGCAAAAGGAGAGTCACTATTGGTATTAGTGCAATACTCAGAGGGTGCCTCTGGGGAGTGGATGTATGTCTTGTTTTAGACCGAACCACTATAAATCTGGTGTCATTTACTTTACTGTTTTTACGTTTTCGCATTTTATTTTTAGTCTTAAAAACTCTGTGGTTGAAAACCTTTTTCTACAAAAACTTAAAAGAAATATTTTCATTTCGGTTCAACATTATTTTAAAAGGAGGGTTTAAAATTTTTAAACTACCAATTCACCCCCCCTCTTGGTAGCCTTGGGACATTAACTTAGGCTTAACAACCTAATTACTAGACTCAACAAGTGGTATCAGAGCTTCGTTTCAAAATCATAAGTTTGAACTACTTTTTGATTAACGTAGATGGCTACATTCGGAAACCGAAACACACCTGAAGGTTACTCTATCACTAGACCTCCACTGTTTGACAATATTCCTTTTGATTTTTTGAAAACACGCATGTCTGCTTTCTTACAGTCACTTGATTATCGTATGTGGATGCTAGTCCAAGAAGGTTACACAAAACCAACTAGATTAGTTGATGGAGTTAGGGTAGAAACACCTTTTGCAGATTGGACTATAGAAGAACGTGACTTAGCACAATTAAATACCAAATGTTTAGATAGTTTCTTTTGTGCTTTAAAATCTGAAGACTACATGCGGGTTTTCACTTGCAAAAGCGGAAAGGACATATGGGATAGACTTTGTATAACTTATGAAGGGACAAATGAGGTTAAGCAATCAAGACTAAATATCTTGTTACATGACTGAATTATTTCGCATGAAACCTAAGGAATCTATTTCTGACATGTACACAAGATTCACACAAATTGTCACTTCTTTGCATGCACTTGGTAGGGAATTAACAAATGCTGAAATGATCAATAAAATTCTTTGATGTTTACCTACTGCTTATGATGCTAAAATTACTACAATTACAGAGTCTAAAGATCTAAACATATATTCTATTGACAATCTTCTTGGTTCACTCATTGCTTATGAGCAATGAGTAAGTCAAAGAAAGATTGATGCAGGTGAACCACGAAAGGAGAAAAATATTGCATTAAAAGTGGAAGAGTCAGAGAGTGAACACTCACAACCTGAGGATGAAGATTATATTGCACTGATGACTAGACAATTCAAAAGCTATTTAAAGAGGAAGCAGAAGACACGCCAGCAATGGAATAGAGGTAAGTTTAACAGAAATGGCAAGGTTTCTAATGAAGTAATTTGTTATGAATGCAGGAAACCAGGTCATATAAAGACTGATTGCCCAAAACTCAAAGCCACTCCTAGCAAGGAGAAGGTAGAGGAGAAACCAATGGTAAAGAAGGGCAAGAAGAAGTTTCAAAGAGCTTTCTGGGCGAACTCAGCTTCAGACTCATCTGAGACAAAAAAAGAAGAAGAAGTCACCAACCTTTGCTTGATGGCAGATCATACTGAACAATCAGATCAAGAAGAGGTATGTGACTTAACCTATGATGAATTGTTTGAAGTTTCTGAACACATGCATGATGCATATAGGAAAATGAAAAAGATGCATGCTAGTTTAAGTTTAGAACTGGAAGAGCTTAAGAAGGAACACGAAATCCTTAGGAAAGATCATGCTTTAATAGATGACAACCACATGAAATTACTTGATGAATATGATGACTTGAATAAAAATTTTGAGAATTTAAAATCATCCTATGCTGAACTTGAAAAAGATTTTAAAAATTTTAAGGATGAATCTGAGAGAAAAACATATCGAATCAATTATACAAATCGAATCTTGAAAGATATGAATTCATTTTATAAATTGACAATAAGAGCTCTCGAGGATAATAGGAATCCCCCTAAACTTGAAGATTTTACAAATCCTAAATATTATCCTAAATTTATGAAATCCCTTAGGAGACAATCAAATGGAAGAAAACTTAGGAATATTTTTCCTAATGTTAAATATAATAATTGTGGATTTTTGGGACATATAGTTCACACCTGTACTTTGAAGATGAAATCTAATTTGGTGTGGAGACCTAAGATATATAAACCTAGACATATCATACATGCATCTGATTATAAATTGCTAAAAGGTGAACCCAAACTTGTTTGGGTTCCCAGGTCTAACATTTGAGAGTTTTGCAGGAGTGCTCTCACACAAGACCTCGTGGGAGCATATGGTACCTGGACAGCGGATGTTCAAAGCATATGACTGGAGATAAGTCAGCTATGTGATAAGGGCTATAATGTGAAATTTTTACCTACTAGCTGCATATTAAGCCTAAATGGAAAATAAGTTTTAAATGGAAAAAGGGTAAACAATGTTTACATGCTAGATTTGAATTCTATTCAATCTTCTACTGCTTTTTGTTTGAAAACTATTTCTGATGAATCATGGCTTTGGCATAGGAGACTTTGTCATTCTAGTATGAAAAATCTTAGAAGAATTACTCAAAAGAATTTAGTGAGAGGTATACCAAAACTAGACTTTACTAAGGACCACCTTAGTGATGCATGTCAATTAGAAAAATAAGTGAAGTCCTCTTTTAAGTCCAATAAGGATCTTAGAACTAGTAAACCTTTAGAAATTCTTCACATGGATCTTTTTGGACCAGTAGGAACTATAAGTCTAGGAGGGAAGGTATACGGATTTATTATAGTGGATGATTTCTCAAGATTCACTTGGGTTAGATTTCTTTTTCATAAAAGTGAATCATTTGAGGAATTCAGAAATTTTTCAACTTGGATTCAAAGAAAACTAGGATGTGAAATAATTTCTTTATAAAGTGATCATGGAGGAGAATTTGAAAATGAAATATTTGAAAATTTTTGTAAAGAAAAAGGGATTGATCACAATTTTTCTACACCTAGAACCCCTCAACAAAATAGGGTAGTTGAAAGGAAAAACAAAACATTAATAGAAGCCGCCCAAGCAATGTTGGCAGAATACTCACTTCCTAGATATTTTTGGGCTGAGGCGGTTAGCACTGCATGTTATGTTCTGAATAGGGTGAATGTGAGATCAAATTTAAATAAAACACCCTATGAGTTGCTAAATTGTAGAACACCTAACTTGTCTCATTTGCATGTTTTTGGTTGCAAGGTGTTCATTCATAATAATGGAAAATCTGTCTTAGGAAAATTTGATCCAAAATTAGATGAAGGAATTTTTGTTGGATATTCAAGTGTTGGAAAATCTTATAGGGTATTCAACAAAAGAACTTTAGTCATTGAAGAAACCACACATGTTGTATTTGATGAATCTGGAAATTTGGAAGAGCCAAATGTTGTTGAAGAAGAGATTGAAGAAAACTCCCAAAAGATTGATAGATTAAATTTGGAAGAAAATATGGAAGAGAATTTGGAAAGAGAAAACCCTTTGCCTAGAAATTTGAGAATTTCTAAAAACCACCCAAGAGAATTAATTATAGGTGAACCTAGTGAGGGTGTTAGAACTAGGCGTGGATTAAACAAGGAAGTCAATCATTCAGCCTTTATTTCAACAATAGAACCCACTAATATTGATCAAGCACTTTCTGATGTATTTTCGATATTGGCCATGCAAGAAGAGTTAAATCAATTTGTAAGAAATAAAGTTTGGGAATTAACTACAAGGCCAAAAGATCAAAGTGTTGTTGGAACCAAGTGGGTGTTCAAAAATAAAATGAATGACTCAGGAGTAGTCATTAGAAATAAGGCTAGATTAGTTGCTAAGGGGTATAATCAAATTGAAGGAATTGATTTTGAGGAGACTTTTGCCCCTGTAGCTAGACTTGAAGCAATTAGGGTTTTACTTGCGTTTGCCTGTTTTAAAAGTTTTAAATTGTTTCAAATGGATGTCAAAAGTGCCTTTTTAAATGGGGTAATTGAAGAAGATGTTTTTATAGAACAACCTCCAGGCTTTAAAAATTCAAAATATCCAAATCATGTTTTCAAGTTAAAAAAGACATTATATGGATTGAAACAGGCACCTAGGGCTTGGTATGAGAAGTTGAGCAACATCCTACTTGAAAGATCTTTTGAAAAAGGAAGTGTGGATACAACTCTCTTTTTAAAGAAATTTGAAAAGGATATACTCATTGTTCAAATTTATGTGGATGATATCATTTTTGGATGTTCAAATAAAAATCTTTGTGATGATTTTTCTAAAATAATGAGAAGTGAATTTGAAATGAGTCTATTGGGAGATCTAAATTACTTTCTAGGTTTTAGCATTAAGCAACTTGAGGAAGGAACATTTCTTAGCCAAACTAAATATATTAAGGACATCCTCAAGAAATATGAAATGGATAATGCTAAACCTGTTAGTACACCAATGAGTTCCTCAGTTCAGTTGGATAAGGACCTTAAGGGAAAATATGTTGATCAAAAGAAATATAGAGGGATTATTGGATCTTTGCTTTACTTGACTGCTAGCCGACTAGATATTATGTTCAGTGTTTGCTTATGTGCTAGATTTCAATCAGATCCAAAAGAATCACATTTGACAACAGTGAAAAGGATTTTAAGATACTTACTAGGAACTCAAAACTTAGGAATTTGGTATCCTAAGTTTAGCTCTTCATTTGAAATTGTTGGTTATTCAGATTCTGACTTTGCAGGCTGTAGAGTGGATAGGAAAAGCACTTCTGGAACATGTCAATTCATTGGAAATTCATTAGTTTCTTGGTCCAGTAGAAAACAAAATTTAGTAGCCCTATCTACTACAGAAGTAGAATATATTGCATTAGGAAGTTGTGTGGCACAAGTACTTTGGTTAAAACAACAGTTGATTGATTTAGGATTAACTATAGGCACTATTCCAATTTATTGTGACAATACTAGTGCTATTTGCATTTCCAAAAATCCTATTCAATATTCTAGAACCAAACACATTGACATAAGGCATCATTTCATAAGGGATCATGTATCCAAGGGAGAAATTGAACTCACACATGTTTCAACTGAAAATCAATTTGCAGACATTTTTACAAAACCTTTAGCCTTTGATACCTTCAGTACATTAAGAACTAGGCTTGGTGTTATTGATTTGAATGCTTAAATAAAAATGTTTTTGCAACATTGATTTTTATGTTTTCTTAGTTTATTTGTCTTAGTTATGTTTGTTTATGTTTATTGTTTTTGTTGTTGTTTTGATATTATGAAATGATCATGTAATCCTTCTCATTAATATCAATACATGTCGTAGTTGATTTAATTTTGGTTTGTTTTTGGAATGTACTTAATTTTTATGAATTTCATTAGTCTTATTTAATCTTAATTGTACTTAAATTAGATTGTGATTTGAGATTAATTACATTAGAAAATCTAGTCTTTCTAAATTTAAACCTTGTTTATAACTTGTTATAATTAGAATTTTTAAATTCATGTCTATTCATTTAGACTAAATAAAAGTTAATATTATTATTGCAATTTAGATGTTTATTTATTTTGTATTTCTTTGCTCAAGTGATATTTATGCACTTAAAAAAATTTGAAATTTTAGAATATTGATCTTGGAAAGAATTGGTTTCAATTACTCTTAAAAATTATACAAATAGTACAAAAATCAAAAGGAATGCGTAAAGGTTCGCAAATATGAAAAAGAGGCACAAAATTAGCCCAATGTCAAAAGATGCACAAAAATGTGCTAAAAAAAATTTGAAAAAGATGCGTAAAGCACCACTTGTGGGAATTCTCTTCTTTCCAAATTCTTTTAATCTCTTAATTCAAATTGATCTTATGTTCATTTATATTCTATTGAACTTTGAAATATAGAATTTTTATTCATCTCTCTTGTAATAATTTTCTATATTCAAATGTCTAAATTGAATCATGTTTTTGACAAATTCTTCTTACTTACAATGTTATATCACTTCTTAAATTCTATGAATTTCTATGATTTACCTAATGTTATTTGTTTTAGATTGCATACCTTATGTCAATCACCATTTAGATTAAATTTTTAAATAAATTTCATATCATTACTTACATTTCTCGTCTATTTCTTCTTCACTTTTTGTTGTTGTCAAAAAGGGGGAGAAATTTGTGTTTGTATGTTTTTGGTTGCATTTTGATTTTGTATTTGACTTTGTGTCTTTGGCTTGTGTTATTTTGTTAAAAAAAAATTTATAAAAAAAAACAAAAATATTGTTCTTTGGTTCAAAATGCCTCCTTATTTTTATGTATTCATCAATTCAGGGGTAGTTTAGGAGATTTGTTTAAATTGAAACCATACAAATAATAATTATTTTGCCATCATCAAAAAGGGGGAGATTGTTAAGATAGTTGTTATTTGAATGCTTTACATTTTTACAACTTATATAGTTTTGATGATTCTAAACATTATTATTCAAATGTGTAGTTATCTCCTAATAATTTTAGAAGATTTGTATTTGCTCTTATGTGTACTAACATTTCAGGAAAATCTAACTCCAGACTACAAAGACTTCAAATCAAATTCAACATGAAATACTTTGTAAATTTGAAGCTTATACTTTTCTTTGAATTAATTTTGAAAGGGAGTGATTATAATTGAGTAAATAAAAACATACACACACACACATAAGGAGATCATATAAAATTTATACTGATCGTACGAGACGATATCAGATCGTACGGGACGATCAGACAGTTATCTCCTATAGAGCACATGGAACGAATAGGAACTGGCTTGAAAAATTTTCTAAGTCCTATTCGTCCGGGACGAAATCAAATATCGTCCAGGACGACTTGGTCTCTGTAAAATTTTCGTCCAGACGAAATTATTTATCGTCAGAAAACGAGTTGCTCTCTGTAAAATTTTCGTCCAGATGAAATTAATTATCATCCAGGACGATCTGATCTCTGTAAAATTTTCGTCCAGACAAAATTAATTATCGTCAGAAAATGAGTTGCTCTCTGTAAAATTTTCGTCCAGACGAAATTAATTATCATCCAGGACGATCGGGTCTTAGTAAAAATCTCGTCCAGACGAACCAATTTTCGTCCAGACGATTAACCGACTTAGAACGGTTTTCAGCAGTTTCTAGAACCGACCTAGTAATAACCGTTCGTACCGGACGAACTTTGTTCGTACGGGACGATCAGCTTGTACGAAAATATTTCATACACATATACAAATAGGGTTGTTTCAAAGCGTTTAAGTAAAATCGTCCAGGACGATCCACGATCGTACGGGACGATCCACTGTGTACAGAATTGAATACTTGCAGTTTTTGGGCGGTTTTTCTTGTCTTTTGTATAAATAGTCCAAATTAGACTACCATCTCTTTTTGTCATTTGATCTTCGTGCCTCTTGAGAGAATAGCTAAGGAGAGAGTGTGAGAGTGCATTCAAAGGAGGATTCCTACCACTGGAGCGTGAAGGCTTCACTTGGAGTTCAAAGGTAAGAATCTCTACTTGTGAATTGGGATTACTTCACTCTTTCCTTTCTTCCTTCTAGATCTCTTGTGAGAAGATCTGTCAAGGAGATCCGGTTCGCTACCGACACTTGGAGAGTGTGAATAGCCGAAGGGTTCGCTACCTACACTTGGAGAGTGTGAATAGCTGAAGGGTTAGCTGCCTTCACTTGGAGAGTGTAAATAGCCGAAGGGTTCTCTGCCCACACTAGGAGAGTGTGAAAGGACGACGGTTCTCTGCCAACACTTGGGATTGTGTGAAAGGACGACGGTTTTCTACCAACACTGGGGATTGTGTGAAAGGATGAAGGGTTCTCTGCCCACACTAGGAGAGTGTGAAAGGACGACGGTTCTCTGCCAACACTGGGGATTGTGTGAAAGGACGAAGGGTTCTCTGCCCATACTAGGAGAGTGTGAAAGGATGATGGTTCTCGGCCAATACTGGGGATTGTCTGAAAGGACGACGGTTCTCTGCCAACACTGGGGATTGTGTAAAAGGACGATGGTTGTCTGCCGCACCGGGTAGTGGTGAAAAGAGTGTGTTATAAAGGCTTCTCCGCCTTGCTGTGGGTGCAAAAGGAGAGTCACTATTGGTATTAGTGCAATACTCAGAGGGTGCCTCTGGGGAGTGGATGTAGGTCTGGTTTTAGACCGAACCACTATAAATCTGGTGTCATTTACTTTACTGTTTTTACGTTTCCGCATTTTATTTTTAGTCTTAAAAACTCTATGGTTGAAAAACTTTTTCTACAAAAACTTAAAAGAAACATTTTCATTTCGGTTCAACATAATTTTAAAAGGAGGGTTTAAAATTTTTAAACTACCAATTCACCCCCCCCTCTTGGTAGCCTTGGGACATTAACTTAGGCTTAACAACCTAATTACTAGACTCAACATTATCTTCCACTGGAGCAACTCCTACCTTATCACGTTTATGCTCACTTTGTATCCTATCTCTAAGGGTCAAGCTACTCATCCACCAAAGAAAAAACAAGTTTAAAATTTTATGGTGTCGAATGTTGGACATTAAAAGAGAAGCATAATACTATGTTTAGTGTTGCAGAGATAAGGATGCTTAGGTCTACCTCTACCTTTCTTAGCATAAGTCAAATCTAATACGTCTACTTTCCTAACCGGGTCATCTGAAGGCTGTCGTTTTATGTGACCAAACCATCTAAGGCGACACTCTCTAATCTAATCATCCACTAGAGGTACTCCAACATTTTCATGTATATGCTCATTTGTATCCTATCTCTAGGGATAAAGACACTCATCCACCTGAGCACCTTCATCTCTGCAACACTTAACTTTGTATTCTGCTTCTCTTTTAATGACCAAGATTCGGTACCATAAAGTATTGCAGATCTCACCACCATCTTATAGAATTTTCCTTTAAGTTTGAGGGGGATAATTCTATCACACAACAAGCCCGATTTATTTCTCCATTTCAACCATCCAACTTGAATTGTGCTGATAATATCCCCTTCTATTTCACCATCACTCTGAACAATATATCCAAGATATCTAAAATGTGTACTTTTATTAATGACTTGATCGCCCAAAGTTATAAACCCCTCACTAAGTCTATTACTACTAAAATTATACTTTATATATTTAGTTTTAGATCTACTCAAGCGAAAACCTTTAGACTCTATGGTTGACCTCCATAATTCAAGTTTACTATCAACTCCCTCTCTAGTCTTATCAACAAGAAGAATATCATCAATAAAAAGCAAACAACAAGGTATATCCTATCACAAATGTCTAGTGAGAACATCCATGCTTATTTCGTATCCTATATCTAGGGGAAAAGCCACTCATCCATCTGAGCACCCTCATCTCTGCAACACTTAACTTAGTATTATGCTTCTCTTTTAATGACCAAGATTCGGCACCATAAAGCATAGCAGATCTCACCACCATCTTATAGAATTTTCCCTTAAGTTTGAGGGGGACTTTCTATCACACAATAAGCCCGATTCATTCCTCCATTTCAACCATCCAACATGAATTGTGCTGATAATGTCCCCTTCTATTTCACCATCACTCTGAACAATAGATCAAAGATATCTAAAATGTGTACTTTTATTAATGACTTGATCACCCAAAGTCACAAACCCCTCACTAGATCTATTACTAATAAAATTACAATTCATATTTTTAATTTTAGATTTACTCAAGAGAAAACCTTTAGACTCAAAGGTTGACCTCCATAATTCAAGTTTACCATCAACTCCCTCTCTAGTATTATCAACAAGAAGAATATCATCAATAAAAAGCATACAATAAGGTACATCCTATCACAAATTTCTAGTTAGAACATCCATGACTAAAGTAAAAAGATATTGGCTTAACACTGATCCTTGATGTAATCTAACTGAAATAGCAACAAAATGCATCAAAAGAAAAATAAAAATGTAAACCTCGGAGGTGAAGTGACAGGAGCGGAGAGAGCCTTCGGCCAGAGTGGAGGTGAGATTTTCATTTGGAGGAACTTTTCGACGGTCAGAGGGAACTCATCGGTGGTCGGAGGAGGCGTCTTTATCATGAGAGGGCGAAGGAGATGGGGGTGACCGCCGCATAGGAGAGAGAGAGCAGGCAATGAAATGAAATGGAAGGCTCAGGACGGATTGTTCTAGGGCATTTTATGGTGGCTAGCTGGCGGTTCAAATTGCCGTAAATAAATTTACTTAACAATGGCGGTTCAAGCTGACGATAACGCGCCGGTAATATTTAATGAAGGCTATTTAACTAGTAGTTTCTGAATCACTGCTTTTTCCTGTGGCTGTATTTAACATAACAGTCGGTTAGGCCGCCAATAAAAATCGGCGGTCACACCGCCGGGTAAACTGCCATTAATACTAGCAGCTAGAAAATGGCCTGTCAGGACCACCGGTAATTGATGAATTTCTTGTAGTGCTACTTCTAAGAGAAGTCATAAGTCCCATATTTTAGGATAATTTCTAAATAAATAGAAATGATCCTAAACCCCAAATAATCAAATTTAAACCTTCGAGCATCCTAGCCTATAGTCTTAGGTTGTAAGACCCAATGGCGGGCTACTTCTAAGTTAAGTCATAAGTCTCACATTTTTTGGAAAATTGTTAAGTAAATAGCAATGATCCTAAACCTCAAATAATCTAATTCAAACCAATGTGCATCTTAATCTAAAGGATTAAGTTGTGAGACTAGGTTTTCAGGAAACTTCCTATGGTAAGTCATAAGACCTACCCAAACAATTAATTTTTTTAGCAGTCTCACTATAGGGTTAGGTTGTAAGGCCCATCCTTGGGCAACTCATAAATAGAGCAGTAAGCTCCATTCCAAATTAAATCCTCGAGCTACTTTCTACGAAAGTTGTAAGTCACAACCAAAATTTAAATCCCTTGACTACTTCCTAAAGAAGCCATAAGACACACTCCAAACCAAATTCCTAAGTTACTTCTAAACGAAGTCAAAAATCTCAAACTAAATAAAACTCTAGGTATTCTAATAAATATAAACCCCAAAATATATAATCAAATTAAGAAAAAAAAACTAAATTAAAATCTCACCACTTTAGTCTACTCAGGGTCCCTGAGAGGAGGCAACCCATAGCCGCAAATAAGATTCCCTGTATGCTAAGGTCAATGATTGTTAGTGTTGGTAGACTGGAACTACGGTATACCCAGGACGATGGAATGATGGGATCTTGATCAAGTTTACCTCCATTTTACCAACATCAAGACTAAAAATATCTAAAATGTATTCATCCTTAAATGAGAGTTCTCTCTTACATGTTAAGAGAGATAATTAACTATAAGTGCTTGTGCTCATGGGAAGTAAGAATCCCAGATCTTTAAACCCTAACATTACCCTCAGAGGAAATCTGACTAATTACAATCTAACTTAAGGGAAATGGAATCCTATGGCTACAAAGCGGATGCATTCATGCCATTTTTCTTGAGCCAGTAATTTAAAACTTAATTTTTTAATCATGCTTTTATACTACTTGAAAGTTCATGAAAATTATTAAACCTCTAATAACTACCCTGATGTTAACTAAAAGGGGGGTGAATTGGTAATTTAAAACTTCTTTAAGAAAAACAAAAACCCCCTTTTAAATCTTTTTAAAATAACTAAAAATATCAATTTTATCCCTTGATGCAAAAGCATATTAATTTCATAATAACAACAAAATCACAATTTTCAACCACATAGTAAATCATAAAAAAGTACAAAAATTAAAATGCAGAAAAATAAAAGAACGAACAAACCAAATTTTATAGTAGTTCGATCAAATATAACCTGCGTCCACTCCTCAGAACCCTATGTTCCAGGTATTACACTAAAAGCAATGTCTCTTCTTTTTCACCTTAGAAAGGCAGAGAAAACCTTACAAAATCACTTTTCACCTTCCCATTGTGGTAGAGAACCAAAAGCTTTTACACCCTCCCTGTGGTGGCATCAAAACCTGAATCATTTACAACCTCCATGTGATGCTAGAGAACCAAAAATTCGTTTACTCCCTCTTGGAGTTGCCAGAGAACCACAAATCCTTTTACTCACTCCTTAAGTTGGTAGAGAACCATGATCTAGTACTGAAGAATGTCTTCCTTGAGCCACCTAAGAATCAAAGTAGAGACTTGAAGAAGATTGGAAGGAACTTTTGTTGGAGTAAACTTGTAACGCTCTCACAACTCCCCCTCACAAGAACTCTCCCTCTCTTCTCTCCCAAAGCTTTCCTCAACTCTCCCTCTCTCTAAGGTCCCTCTCAAACAACTCAACAACAAAAGATAGCCTTTACAAGATAATATGAGAGATTAAATAGAGAGCCTCCAAAGAAGCCCTAAATTTCAATATGACACTTCTAATCATCCAATACAATCCAAGATCATCTTGTAAGATTAGTTCAAAATAGCATTTTTAGTTAGTATGAACTACATCTATCTAGAAGATCAATTCAATAGATTATACTTATTGTCCTATATTATCCTGCAATCATCCTGTATGATCAGTTCAAGAGATCGAATTTATCATCCAATATTATAGCTAGCAATTAAATTTTGAACCATATAGAGACCGCTTCATATTGTATGAACTTTGGGTAACATCTTGTACGATCTGTAAAAATTTATGGTTTTAATCTTAAACGATGGGTAGCAATTAATTATCATCCCATATAGGAATCCGTTCATATAGTATGATTATTTCTAATCATCATGTACGATATGTTTGAACAATTTAACCATAATTAAAAACCTAATCACAGGATCAATTTAGGTATTATTATTATTGATCGTATAATATATTGAAGATCATACATTACGATTAGAAATAAGTTTTAAATATTAAAAAAATTACCTAAATTGTGATTAGCGACTTTTTTCCTAATTATAACTGGTCATCTTATACGATCTAGATCATACAATATGATGAGTTTAATTAATCTTAATTAATTAAGGTTCCCTAATTAGGGTTTTTATTTTAACGAATAGTTCAAAAAATAAAAGTTTTTCTAACTCACCAACTCACTCCCTTGAATGTGTACGTGCATAGTTACTTAGCTTAGTATCCACCATATATATGACTTGACTCAAGAAAGGTAAAAGTGCATTAAAGTTGAAATTACAATCCGACTTAACCCTAGTCTACCCAATCTTGAGCTAAATTAAGTTGCAAGTGAATGATGGACCTGAAATGTTAGTGAGCATGGAAAAATATATATGTAATAGAATGAAATAGTATAGTAAAAAGTCCAATAATATTTATTATCATCATAATCATAGGACTTGGGTCCAGATTTGCAGCAGGAAAAATAGTTTTTGTGAGGTACGAGCATGAAGACAGGCATTTAGTTGAGCCTATCCACATTAATTTATATGAGTTTCGAGTGCTAGATTTAAGGTTAAGTTTACAGATAATGGGATTTATACTTGCGCATGTTGATAGCCTGAGATCTACCATTTAAAATGACCATGTGTCATTAGTTCTTTAACAACAATGCAAAGGAATCACAACTTTGTATCCCCTTTCTACACCATTGAGAATTATAGGCATTCTCACTTAGCTGAATTTCACAACATTGCCAATAAAGCTGAGTGACATCACTTGACCCAAGAAAGAGTTTATTCTCGATCACTCCTCCTTTTAGGAGGCATTCTAACAGGCCTTGTGCTACTCGTTACAAAAATATGATGGATGGGACTACCCCTCGTACTTCAAGAATCTGTAGAAAACTGACGGTCACAACATAAGTACTTGTCTACTAAAAAAGTATTATGTCATATTTAAACTTTTTTTTTGAAAACTTCATCGTAGAGCTAATCATGAATACTTAAGTCGTATGCTCTACTTTTGGAGTAAATGCCCAACAGAGATGGTGGAAGATACAATTTTTTATATGAATAATCAATGTATCTATATTTATTTGTATAAGTGTTTCTATAATGCACTTCAACTTATATGAAACAAGCTACATATTCAACACTTCATATCGAGTTGAATTTCTAAGATGTGGTTTGGAGTTGTACTGAAATATGTAGACTTACTAATAACATCAAATGTCTGGCGCTAGGATTTCTCCTATCTAGCTTGATGCTTTGCGCCACCTTCTCTTCTCCTCCCCACCTCTAGCTCTACCAGAGGATTCCTCCTTCCACTTCTCTATTATGGAAGCTTCCATGCTTCCCTCTGATTTCCCACCCCTCGTTCCTGCTTCAGGTGGAGTTTCTCCCCCTCCCCCTCGTAACTGGCTTTCGGCTTTCGCTCATGAGGAACAAGCTTTAGGTGACTTGCACCTCTCACACTTTCCTTTAGAACCAGAAATTATCCCTTTTTCAGGTGATATACTGAACAAGGGAGCTGAAGATTAGAGCCTTTGTTTGGTAGGGCATTTTATAGGTTGTTGGCCTTTCTATGAGGCGCTGCTTGCTGCCATCAAGAAAACTTGGTCCCTCAAAGGTTTGATTAAATTACTGTCTTTAAGTGATGGTTTTTTCCTTATTATATTTACATGCTCTGAAGATTTGGACATGACATGGTCAAGAAGTGTTTGGTTCCTCCTTGGTAAGCCTTTTGTCTTGCAAAAATGGCATCCAAAATTTAAGCCGAAGCGAGAACATTTCTCTTCCATCCCAATATGGATCAAAATTCATGACCTTCCCTTGGCTTGTTGGAATTAGGAGGGGATTTCAAGAATTACGAGTAAGGAAGGAATTCCTTTGGCTGCTGATTCTCTTACTATCTAAAAAACTCATCTCACCTTTGCGAGAGTTTATGTGCTCGTGGATTCTAAGGCAACTTTTCCTGAATAAATTATGGTCTCCTTGGATGGCGATATTGTTGCCTTGAAGGTTCAATACAAATGGAGACTAACTCCGTGAGAACATTGTATGTCCCTTGTACACTACTCTACTTTTTGTCCCTCCAAACCAAAAACTAACAAACCGGTTAATCCACCAATTAAATATACTACATCCCGACAATCTAGAGGAAGAAACTTTAGTAGGAAAGTTAGAAACAATCCTTCCTCTGTTGTCAATGATAATAAGGAAATTACTGCTCCAGTTTTAAATCCGTATGCTATAAATCCACCTATCTCCAACCCCTCCCAGCTTCCTCCAGCAATCAATTTGTTGGCTTCTCCTATTAAAAGGGTCATTAGCTAGCCTCTACACTTCCAACCTCACTCTCCACCCACCTTAACAAGTTCCTCAGTTGATTAATGTTGGTTCTGGATTGACTCCCCGAGTTAATACTGTTGATTTAGTTATTGGCAATATTAATGTTCCAAATCTCAACTCACGATCACCTAGGGAATCTTCCTCTTCAATAAATGCTCACTTAATCCCAACAATTATTACAGATCTGACTTTTTGGATTAGAATTTTGATGATAGCAAACATTCATGATTTTCTACGACTCCCTTGCCCACTAACTTTTCAGGTCAACAAGATCGAGTGCAACTCATGTCAGCTCAAGATTGGGTAAATTAAGTCTGAGTTAGTTTGTATTATTTCCCTATTCTTGAGTCAATTATAAATAATGTGTTTCCTGATGCTAAGTAACCTTGCACACACACACTTGGGGAAATTTTTTATGTCTGACTTAGAGTTCTCTATTTTGAGTACATCATTTAGGATGATTCCCATGTCGGTCAGGACGATTAGACTAAAAATAGAAATCCTAATTAGGGCATCCTTTTCAAGGCAGATGTCATTAAGCACATCATTCAGGATGATCATTATATCGACCGGGATGATAGGCTCAAATCAGAAAGAATCAGCTATCAGATCTAATTAGGTATTATGTATTTTTGGACATCAGCCAGGACGATCCATTACATCGACCTGAATGATGTAACACAATTATGCCTAAATTAATCTTTTAATTAAGGAAAGTAATTAAGGCTTGATAGAAACAATCACATCATCCCAGACGATTGCCGGATCAACCGAGCCGATCAGTACAAAAAACCTTAGTTACTCCTGGATGATTGACATCAGCCAGCTTTGATTCAGGGCGATGTTCAGGATGATTTTTCTCGTATTTAAAATAATCAGCCAAGATGATCATGAGATCGGCCTAGACGATATGAACTTTTTTCTTTCTAATCATCCCAGATCGTTCTGGCTAATTAGACTTAACTTTCACTGATCGTACAGAATGATATTTATATCATCCTGGACGATAATGTCGGCAAGTTGCAATTAATGTGCTTATTTTGAGCTCTTCTATTTAAACTTTGACAAGGCTCTTAGTAAGTGTATTTGGCCGCCTTTGTAGCTTCATTCTTATAGAGGGAACTTGAAGAGACAGCTTGAAAGGGAGAGAGGAAAGGGTAGAGTTTGAGAGAGGGAGAAGATCCTTGGAGGAGGTTTCAAGGGAGTGTGGAGGGGGATTCCACACAGTTACTCCGGCGAGCTTGCACCTTAGTACCATCGAATTCAAGGCATGTCTTGAGAGAAGTTCTGGGAAGAAGAAGATCTCTTTGGTGTCAAAAGACCCATCTACTCTGCCGCACCGGGGAAGGTGGAAGTGATTTTGTAAGGGCTTCTCCACCTAGTTGTGGGGGCTAAAGGAGAAACACTAAGTTTAGTAAAATACTCAGAGGGTGCCTTCGATGAGTGGACGTAGGTCAAGGTTTAACGGAACCACTATAAATTTCGTGTGTTCTTTCTTTATTTTTACTTCCGCATTTTAATTTCTGTGGTGAATCTAGGTTTGTGTTTTGATTGCTGCAAGTTCTTATTTAAAATACTGATTCACCCCTTTTGGTTAGCCTTGGGACTAGGTCATAAGGGCTTAACATCTTTAACGAACTTTCAAGTGGTATTAGAGTGAGATTTATAAAATCTAGTTTTTGAAACTTTTGAATTTTGATATATTACTAATTTTTATAATCGTAATATTGCGAAAGGTTATTCAATCACCCGACCACCTTTATTTGAAAATATTACTTTTGATTTTTAGAAAATTGGCATGTCCACTTTCTTGCAATCAATTGATTGTTGAATTTGGAAAATAATTTTAATTGGTTATTTTGTACAATCACATATTTTAGATGGAATTAAAACTGATATTTCTTCTAATCAATGGAGTATAGAAGAATAATTCAATGCTCAATTGAATGCTAAATTATTAAATTATTTTTTATGTGCTTTAAATTTTGAAGATTTTATGTTTGTTTCCACGTGTGATATTAGAAAGGAAATTTGGGTTAAATTCCACATTATATACGAAGGCACTAGTGAAATCAAGCAATCTAGATTGAATATGTTAATGCATGAATATGAATTCTTTTGCATGAAACCTTATAAGACGGTCTTGGATATGTATACTAGGTTGATTCAAATTGTGACATCATTGTATGCTTTAGGTAAAGAGTTTCCAAACTTTGAAAAAGTTAATAAAATTCTACATTGTCTACTTAATAAGTTTGATACTAAAATTATTGCTATTTATGAATCAAAAAATTTGAATGAATATTTTATTGATAATTTGATTAGCTCACTCATTGCCTACGAGCAAAGTTTGGATCAAAGACTTTTGGATGCAAGTAAAATGATAGTTCAAAATACTGAAGACTTAGAAAAAAGTGGCTTAGTTGGTGACGATAGCGATGACTTATCAAGTAAATTGGAAAGCTCACTAAAATATAAGCATCAACAAAAATGGAAGAAAGGTAAAAATGATAAGAATGTTAAGATTTCTTCTGACGTTATTTGCTTTGGATGTAGGAAATCTAGACACATGAAAAATTAGCACCCTAATTTGAGAACTCCTCCTACAAAAGAAAATGGTAAAGCTAAGCAAATATAAAAATGACAAATAATGAAAAGCCCTAGGCAGACCTAACTTCTGAATCATCAGACTAGGAGAAAGATGATGTTTAAACCATTATTTGTGTGCTTTATTTTTTTATGTTTGCATGTTTTATTCATTTTTGTGTTTTTCTGTATTTTTCTTTAGATTTATTCTTTTTTCATTTTTTTTCTTTCTTTTCTTTTTTCGTTAATTTTTTTAATTTTGTCTTTACTTCTTCTTTTTTGTAGTGTTTTCTCTGATCAACGCACAAATCACCATCTTTTAGAAAAAATGATAAAAAAGAAAAATCTACCACCTAATTTTTTTTAATTCTTATTTAAATTGTGGGTGACTTCTCTAAAAATAGTCAAAGGAAAGAAACTCATGATTTTGACTCTCATTCTCTGCTTCCTAAAAGAGGTTATTCTATTTTTTATTTAAAATCTTCATCATATTTTAAATTTGATTTTGAAACTTAACTTTTTTCATCTCCCTACATTTTATCTATCGCATAGAAATCTTTTGTAAGTTGTTGAATCTACCTTATAATTTTCCTAATCAAGAAGTTTGTTCTGTCAATAGAATGGGTTAACTTTTATTTTTAAAATTTTAGAAAAGTAGCATATTTAAATAAAAAAAATGGCCAATGACGCCAAATTAAAAAAGTGGACAATGATGCCAAATCAAAAGATGCGCAATGACGCCAAATTGAGAAAGATACACAAAGTGTATCAAAAAGTAAAAGATGTGCAAAGTGCTCCAAAAACTAATAAGAGGCATAAAAATGAGCCCACAAAGAGAATGCTTACTTTTTCTGTATTTCTTAAAATTTAAGAAAACCCTTGATATTTCTGATACTTAATCTTGAAAATCATGATTCTTGATTCACCAATTTTTGTATTAATCTTCTATTAGATATATTTTATGAAAGGAGTTTTGAAAAATTAGTATTTCTTTTTTTAATTTATTCCTTGATTTAGATATTGGATTAAAAAGTTTTTGAGCATTTAAAAGAACTTCAGCTTGGATTTACAATTTCTGAAGTTCATACCTTTTCTGGATTATGCGGTGTCAATCCATTCTTTACTAAGTTTTTGAATAAAATTAAGAGGTAACTTTTTCTTTTCTAAGACTTTTTCGTGCTCCATCTCTTTTTGATAATATCAAGGGGGAGAACATATTATTATATTTGTATCTTTTTTTAATAAATTAAAAACAAACATAAATTTTATGTCTTCCCCTATTTTTTTTTTATTTTAGTAAGAGGGAGATTAGAAGAAAATATTTTCATTTTTGTAAATTCAATCAATAATATTTGTCATCATCAAAAAGAGAGAGATTGTTACAGATCTGACTTTTTGGATTAGAATTTTGATGATAACAAATATTCATGATTTTCTATGACTGACTTGCCCACTAACTTTTCAAGTCTACAACATCGAGTGCAACTTAAATCAACTCAAGATTTGGTAGATTAAGACTGAGTCAATTTATTTTTTTCCCCTATTCTTGAGTCTATTATAAACAATATGATTCCTGATACTAAGTAACCTTACATACACACACTTGGAGGAATTTTTTCTGTCTGACATAGAGTTCTTTGTTTTGAGTACATTGTCCAGGATGATTCCTATATTGGTTAGGATGATCAGACTAAAAACAAAAACCCTAATTAGGGTATCCTTATCAAGGTAGCTATCATTAAGCACATCGTCTAGGATGATCCTTGTATCGGCCAGGACGATAGGCTCAAATTAGAAAGAATCAGCCTCCATACCTAATTAGGTATTATTTATTTTTGGACATCGACCAGGACGATCCATTACATTGGCCTAGACGATATAACACAATTATGCCTAAATTAATTTGATAATTAATGAAAGGAATTAAGGCTTGATTGGTACGATCACATCATCCCGAACGATCGCCGGATCGGCTGGGCCGATTAGTAAAAAAACCTTAGTTGCTCCTGGACGATTGAGATCGGCCAGGTTCTATTCAGGCCGATGTACAAGATGATTTTCCTTGTATTTAAACTAATCGGCCAGGACGATCGTGATATTGGCCTGGATGATATGAACGTTTTTCTTTCTAATCATCCCAGACCATTCCGGCTGATTAGGCTTAAATTGCACTGATCATATAGGACGATATTTATATCTTCCTTGATGATAATGTCGGTAAGTTGCAATTAATGAGCTTGTTTTGAGCTCTTCTATTTAAACTTCGACAAGGCTCGTAGTAAGTGTCTTTGGCAACCTTTGTAGCTTCATTCTTTTAGAGGGAACTTAAAGAGAGAGCTCGAAAGGGAGAGAGGAAAGGGTGGAGTTTAAGAGAGGGAGAAGATCCTTGGAGGGGGTTTTAAGAGAGTGTGGAGGGGGATTCCACACGGTTGCTCTGACAAGCTTGCACCTTAGTACCATCGAATTCAAGGCTTGTCTTAAGGGAAGTTCTGGGAAGAAGAAGATCTCTTTGGTGTCAAAAGACCTGGCTACTCCGCTGCACTGGGGAAGGTGAAAGTGATTTTATAAGGGCTTCTCTTCCTAGCTGTGGGGGCTAAAGGAGAGACACTAAGTTTAGTGCAATACTCGGAGGGTGCCTCCAAGGAGTGGCTGTAGGTCAAGCTTTGACCAAACCACTATAAATCTGGTGTGTTCTTTCTTTGTTTTTACTTTCACATTTAATTTTCACATTTTGATTTCTATTGTGAATCTTGGTTTGTGTTTTGATTGCTAAAAGTTTTTATTTAAAATACCGATTCACCCCTTTTGGTTAGCCTTGGGACTAGTTCATAAGGGCTTAACATCCATAACGAACTTTCAATAATGGCAGCACCCCCTGAGGTTATTTCACCAAATAAATTTAATGTTCTATAAGGGAATTCAGGACTCTGCAACCTGTCTGATTTTGTTGTTTGTGAAATTCTAGTTCCCAAATCAAACAAGATACAATCTGCTCAACAGAACAATAACACTAATTTGTCAAAAAAATCTTCTAGGGGGAAGCAAGCCAAAAAAGCCCCCAATCTCTTCTACTTCCTAATGTTTTCTCCGTCAGTTACGGTGTGGAATATCAAGGGGTTTAACCAGCCTGATAAAGTTTTATATTGTAAAAGACTGTCCGAGTCTTTCAAACTAGATTTGATTTGTATTTTGGAGAATAGGATTAATTCTTCTTCTCTTCAGAATCCTTTTTTTGAAAGTTCCCATTCAATTTTTCCCAACAAATAGAGTTGTAATAACTTCGGCTTATCCTCTTGTAGGCGTATTTGGGTTAAATGAAATCCTAATAAGATCAATTTTGTGCCTTCACACATTACATCTCAGCTCATCTCTGGTTTAGTCATGACTGCCTTTTCCCCTTCTTTCCATCTTACGGTTATTTATGCCTCTAACAGTAGTGTTGAAAGGAAAAAACTTTGGTCAGATATTGCTCAGATTGCTCCTCTTCAGAATATTCCTTTGATACTTATGGGGGACTATAACTGCTGTCGCTTTGTATCTAAAAGGTCAGGGGGAATGGCTCTCTTGCATTCCTCCTTAGTTGACTTTAATGCTATGATATTTGATAACTGCTTAATGGATATTCAATATATGGGGCTCAAATACTCTTGGTTTAACCAGAGAGTTGAAAGCCCAATACACATCAAACTTGATAGGAAGCTTATCAATAATTCTTGGCTAGATTCCTTCCCCAGCTCTTTTTGCTCTTATCAAAGTCCTTCTTGCTCGGATCACTGCCCCATCTTTTTGCATTTCAGAAATCTCCTCATCAATTTCTCTTCAAGAATTATTGGGCTAATATAGATAAATATTGGCATATTCTTTTAGAGGCCTTTTTAAACCTTCCAATGGTAATCCTATTTCTCACCTTTTCGACACTCTTAAAAAGTTAAAAATGGACATTAAGTTGGAATTATGTGCTCACTCCTCTCTAATTAAGACACATCTTGAGAAATTCCATGAGAAGCAAAGGGAAGGTTTAGAGAAGATTCATTCTGATCTGTCTGATTCTTCCCTCTATGACTCTTTGAATGTTATTAATCATAACATTGTTGATCTCTCCAATATTCTCGCTTCCTGGGTAATTCAAAGAGCCAAAGTTAAATGGTTAAAACATGGAGAGGATGATCTTAAATTTATGTACTCTAAAATCAGAAGCAGGCAGGGTAGTAATAAATCAGTGATTAATTTGCTTGCCTCCTTACCAAATGCAAACATAAATGATATGATTAACTCTATAGTGTAGCATTTTCAAGCTATCTACAATTCTTCTCCTCCTCCTAATGTGGATGTTAACCTATTTCTTATTAGTGAAAGTTTTCCTAACTTCTTTACCACTCAACTTACTAGGTTTGTCTCTGATGAAGAAATTAGGAGGGTGTTTTTCAAGGGTGCCTCCTCCTCCACTCCGGGCCCAAATGGGTTTAATTTTCACTTTTATAAAACTGGATGGCACATCATTGGTCCCAAAGTTATAAAAGCTGTGAGATCTTTCTTTTCGAAAGGGTATCTCCCTAGTGGGGTTAAAGCAATGGCCCTTGCTCTTATTCCTAAACACAAAAATGTTATGCCCTTTTTTAATTTTAGACCTATTGCACTGTGTAACACTCTCTATAAAATTATTGCAAAGGTTATTGTTAATAGGATTAAGCCCATTATGCCCAAGATTGTCAAAGTTAATCAATCTGGTTTTTATTAAAACTAGGGTTTCCTCTGACAATATCTTGCTTGTGAATGAAGTTCTTTCTCTTATTCGTAAAAGAGGGGGCACTAAGTACTTCTGTGCCAAATTAGACATTCAAAAAGCTTTTGACACTGTTTCCAGGGAATTCATTTTGGCGAGATTGAATCAGAAAGGGTTCCCTAATATTTTTGTTAATTGGGTTAAAGTTTGCATTTCTGATCTGAATTTTTCTTTAGTGATAAATGGTGCCCTTGAGGATTATTTCTCTTCTACAGCCAGCCTTAGACAAGGTTGGCCCTTAAGTCCTTATATTTTTTATTTGGTCATGGATGCTTTCTCTTCTCTTCTGGATGAAGGGGGCTTTAAAGGGATTACTTTGGACAGTTTCTCTCTAACCCATCTTCTTTATGCCGATGATGTGCTTGTGTTTGGTGAAGCTTCTATTGAGAATTGCAACTGCTTGACAAGGATACTTAATATCTTTACCAATGCCACTAGTCTACTTATTAATCTGGATAAGAGTTCTATTATGCTGCCTCGGAATTTACCCAATCCAGAAGCGATATCTCAGGATCTTTCTATTCCAACCATAAGTCCTAAAATTTGTTACATGGGATTTCCTTTGTCTTTCAATGGACTTAAAGTTAATGATTTCTTGCCTCTTATGGACAATGCCACAAAAAAATTATCTGGTTGGAAAGCTAATCTTCTTTCATTTTTAGGTTGCTTACAATTCCTGAAATACATTATTGTGAACACCATTGCTTATTGGATTCGTGGATCTATCATACCAAAAACTGTGATAAAATTCTTCAAAAAAATATGTGCAAAGTTTTTATTTTTTGGTGATCTGTCCACAGGAAAGAAAATGCATATGGTTTCATTGGATAATATTTGTAAACCTAAGGGTAATGGTGGGTTGGGTCTGCCTTCCTTCCCTGCCATGCAATTTGCCTTCAATTGTGCTTTACTACGCAGGATGTATAACACCAATTCTCTTTTAGCATATTGGCTATTTAATAGGTACATCTCGCCGTGGCGTCCTGTCCCATCTTCAGCTACAAAATTCTGGAAATCTGTGTATTGCACGGCTGTTGCTACTAGAGCCAAATTCCAATTTAGAATTACACCTCAGGCTTCAATCTCTTTGCATTGGGATCATTGGTATTACAATGGGAGATTAATTAGCTCTGCTGATGGGCAAGACTTGCTTAATGCTACTCATTATAATACTATGCTTCGATGTTTTATTTCTGAAAGGGAATTGTCTCTGCCTGATTATATCAACCCTACTTTTCGGAATATGTTGCTTGTGATCCCTATTCATGAAATCTCCAATCCCTATCTTCTTTGGGGAGATCTGAGAAACAGTAAATTTGGAAATTTTATGAGTGAATTTTACTCTCATCTTCCTAAATGTAATTGTAAAAAACTAGTTTGGCATAAAAATCATGCACTGAGGTATTCGTGTTATACGTGGCTGGCGATTGTGGATGGCTTAAAAATGGCAGATGCATTACATATAAGGAACATTTCTATCCCTTTATCATGTAGCTTATGTTATGAACATCTTGAAAGTGTATCACATCTTTTTTTTAAAATGCTCCTACTCTTTTACAGATATTAATGAGATTATGCCCCCTACCAAATGTCTTCTCTTAAGACCTACTTTTCTGCACCTTCGTGAATAGATTAAAGGTAAACTGAATGTGCTACAACAAGTCAAAAATCTCTATTTTCTTCTCTCTTGCTCTTCAATCTACTTTATTTGGAAAGAAAGAATTAATAGAAGATTTGGTAACTTTATTAGTAGTATTAGCACTACTTCCATGAGTATTAAGAGAGCAATTTTTGAGAAAACCATTAAGCGGAATTCTTCCTCTATCATTCTGGAGTTGTTTTAAATGGTTCTGTTTTGGGGTTACTACTTCTCATCTCATTTCGCTTTATGATTTCTGAGGTGGTTTCTTCTTTTTAGAAATTATTCGGCTATGTTCCTGGGTGGCTCCTCCTGGTGATGTTGGTTTCAGATATTGCCTGTAGGTTCGATACGCCTTAACCTTGACAATGATGAAGCTCCCTAAGCAGGCTCCCCTTGGACGGTCTTCAGGCAACTAGGGGCTGAATCTTCTCTATGATTGATGTTCTATTTATTTCATGAGTCCAGGCTTTTTTGGTTGTGGGAGCATTTCTTTCTGAGTTTTGCTTTTTTCATGCTCTATTTTTTTTTTATTTACTGCTTCTATTGTTCTTAAGTGCTATTTGTTTTGGCTCACTGCGAGCTTGCTCCATTTTTCTGGAGCAAATTTTTGTGCTTTTACTTATATGTAATCTCTTCTTCATTACCTTTTAATATACGGGCCAACCCTAAATTTTTCCCAAAAAAAAAAATCAAATGTCAGAGTGCAAAACATTTGTGATTTGGCTAAATAAATGTAACCTCAAAATAATGATAATAGGAACACGTAAATGTTTTATTGAAAAGTATAAGCAAATCCCATTTTTAAATTAAAAAATTGGATTGTTATTATAGTAAATTGCTTAATGGGTTAAATCATTTAACATACAAATATATAAAATTTATTATTCTTAAACATAATAAATGGTCAAAAAATTCCACCAGTCGATATTATATTGTTATGATTTAAAAAAAATGTTTTATGTTGTTAATTTGTTATAATAAATTTGATAGTAATTTAATTAAAGTTGATGAGATATTAACAAATCTTATTTGCAAATAAAAATCATTTGAAATTTGAAGCTCTTGTTATCGTTAAAGTTTGCCAACATCAAATTCTTTAATTTACAAAGATGTATCTTTGTCGTAACTAATCTCTTATCATGTTACACACTTATTGGATGACTCTATATTTTTTTCTTTTCTTTTTTTCAATTTATAGGAACATGACAAAAGACCAACCTAAAGCCCATAGGCATTGCAAAAACCACCAAGAAGTTGACAATATTTTGACCTCATTTTTATATGAAGTTGACTATTAGAAACCAAAAACAAAATCCAAAATCTAAAACCAAAACTCAAGGCCAAAAGCCTATGTCCCATAACCCTTTCTATGAAATTTTTCAATCATCTCAAAACCAATCCAAATGACCTATGATGTATGATCTATCATATGTATATTAATTAGGAATGTCTCTATGGCCAACCTTGCAAATTTGAGGGTAATCTGAGACCTAAAAATCCAATAATTGAATTAAATTCCAAAACCATCAAAACTTTTAAATATTTATAGCCCATGCCATTGGACTTTGCATCTTGTAGAAATTGACCTTGGGAACCTCCCAAAAACCATTGAACATGTCCATGATCACTCTCTTGGCATTTTAAACACATAACTTAACTTTGTGTAAACTTCAGTTGACCATAGGACCACCAAACCAAAAAACTTATCAAGGGAAAATCAAGTTTTCCCATAAACGTCAGCATGACCCACTCAAACCAAGCCATAAAACACCTTCCAATTCATTCTAAAATTATTTGGGATGCACTGAACCTAAACCCATATCCTAGTTTGTCTCAATTCACCAAGTCAACCATGATTGACCAGAATGCCCTCTTAAGGGCCCAACCATACATTTCATACAAGGAGGCATCACCATAGCATGGGACCACCTCTATTGGGTCCAAAATATCATTTTAAACTTGTTGGACCTAACCCCAGCACATGGTTTAACCTAGTTGACTAAATATATCATAAACTTATCCAAATTCAAATTCAATACTCCAAGCACTTCCAAACCAAGTCAAACCCTCAAAATCATTTCATTGTATGCCCCATGCATATTCAACACTTTCATGAGTCAAACCCCCATTGGTTTGACTTTGTCAGCCCATTTGGAGTGGTCAAACTCATGCATGTAATCAAACTTTTACCTAAACTCCCAAAAATTAGCCTCAAACACCTTGGGATTTATTCCTATAGCAAGTACAACCACTCTAAGACCCATCCCTATCAGCTTTGACTAGTTGGACTATAGAGAATCCAAGGAGTCCAAATGAAAAGGCTAGAGAAGTGAAAAAAAAACTATTTTGAAACTTGTATCATTATATAGGATTAGAACCTATAATGTTGTTATTGGAGCCCAACCACTTTTAATTTATATATGTTGCAACTCGAGCTTATGAGTTTATGTTTTTGATGATAACAAATATTATGGCTCACTTTCTATTGTCTATTTGTATTTACAATATATGTTTGTTTGTGCGTAAACTAATATTTCAGGAATACCATGCAACATCAAATAAAGAATCAGAGCTCAAGATTGGATTGAATAATGTTATGTTATAAAAGGGTTTGTAATATTCATTAATGTAATTTTGATTTCTTGAGTCAAGTCTTGTAAGGTTGTATGCTTGCTTGGTGACCATGCACACACACACTCAAGGGAGTGAGATCTAGTCAAATTCAGAAGATCAAGTTTTGAACTAATCGCCCAGGGTGATTTTGGATCGTCCACGATGATCTTTTATGATCTTGAAAAATAGCCGCCAATGCTAATTTAGGCAAGATTTTAAAATTTAATTTTTGTTCTAATTGTCCTAGACGATCTTGATCATCCAGGACGATCAATACAAATTATGCCTAAGATGATCCTGTAATTAGGGGATTAATTATGGTTAAATTTTTCAATCTGATCAACCTGGATGATCTGTATATCATACAAGACGATGTTTAAAGACATACTTGATCCTAAATCTTCCTAGCCGAAATACTATAATTTTTCTTTTAATCGTCCTGGACTATCCATAATATTGTCTTGGATGATCTATACAATTTTGTACTAATCAACCTGGACTATCCTAATATCATCCAGGACTATCAGGTCAAATTCTGCACATTGTATTGGATGATCATGCGATCGTCCAGGACAATTCTGGGTGCCAAAATTGAGTTTTTATGGTTTTATGAAGCCCTCTTTTTAAGCACATCGTACGGGATGATTCTGTGATCATTCTGGACGATATTTGGCATCAAAATTGAGTTTTTAGGGTTTTCTGAAGTCCTTTTTTTAAGCATATCATATGGGATGATTCGGCGATCATCCTGGATGATAATGTCAGTTTGGTGCATTTAAAAGCCTTTTTGGAGCTCTTATATTTAAGCTTTGTCAAGGCACTTTATATGTGTCTTTGGCAGCCATTGAAGCTTCGTTCTTCTGGAGGAAACTTAAAGAGAGAGCTTGAAAGGGAGAGAGGAAAGGGTGGAGTTTGAGAGAGGGAGAAGATCCTTGGAGGGGGTTTCAAGAGAGTGTGGGGGGTTCCACACAGTTGCTCTGACGAGCTTGCACCATAGTACCATCAGATTCAAGGCTCGTCTTGAGGGAAGTTTTGGGAAGAAGAAGATCTCTTTGGTGTTAAAGGGCTTGGTTACTCCGTCGCACCGAGGAAGGTGGAAGTGATTTTATAAGGGCTTCTCTGCCTAGCTGTGAGGGCTAAAGAAGAGACATTGAGTTTAGTGCAATACTCAGAGGGTGCCTCCGAGGAGTGGATGTAGGTCAAGGTTTGATCGAACCACTATAAATCTGGTGTGTTCTTTCCTTTATTATTTCCATATTTAATTTTCGCACTTTGTTTTTCTTTGTAGTGAATTTTAGTTTGATTAAGTTTTGTATTTTGATCATAAAAGATTTTTTTAAAATACTAATTCACCCCCTTTCTTGGTTAGCCTTGGGCTAGTTCATAAGGGCTTAACATCCCTAACAAGCTTTCAAGTAGTATCAGAGCGGGATTCATAAAAACAAGTTTTTGAAAACTTTTAAATTTTGATCCATGGCTAATTTTTGTAATTGTAATTTTGCAGAAGGTTATTCAATCACCCAATCACCTTTGTTTGAAAATATTACTTTTGATTTTTAGAAAATTTGCAATGTCTACTTTCTTGCAATCTATTATTTTTCGAATGTGGCAAATGATTTTAACTAGTTATGCTATACTGTCACTTATTATAGATGGAATTAAAACTGATATTTCTTTTAATCAATGGAGTAGAGAAGAACAAATCAATGCTCAATTAAATGCTAAATCATTGAACTATTTTTTTTGTGCTTTAAATTCTTAAGATTTTATGTTTGTTTCCACGTACACTACTGGCAAGGAAATTTGAGATAAATTACACACTATATACGAAGGCACTTGCGAAATCAAGCAAGCTAGATTAAATATTTTAATGCATGACTATGAATTATTTTGTATGAAACCTTATGAGTCGATCTTAGACATATATACTAGGTTTATTCAAATTGTTACATCATTGTATGCTTTAGGTAAGGTATTTTCAAACTTTAGAAAAGTCAATAAAATCCTACATTATTTACTTGATAAGTTTGATGCCAAAGTTATTGCTATTTGTGAATAAAAAAATTTGAATGAATATTCTATTGATAATTTGATTGGCTTACTCATTGCCTACAAGCAAAGTTTGGGCCAAAGACTTTTGGATGTAGGAGAGATGATAGTGCTAAATGCTGAAAACATGGAGAAAAGTGGCTTAGTTGATAATGAAAGCGATGACTTATCAAGCAAATTAAAAAGCTCACCAAAGCATAAAAATCAATAAAAGTAGAATAATGGTAAAAATGGTAAGAATGCTAAGATTTCTTCTGACATTATTTGCTTTGGATGTAGGAAGCCTGGATACATGAAAATCAGTGCCCTAATTTGAGAACTCTTCCTACAAGAGAAAAGGGCAAAGCTAAGCAAATTATAAAAATAATAAATAATAAAAATTAAAAAATCTCTTGGGCAGACCTAGCTTTTGAATCATCAGAATAGGAGCAAGATGATGTTTAAACTACTATTTGTGTGTTTATTTTTTTTTTGTGTGCATATTTTGTTCATTTTTGTGTTTTTTTTTTATATTTTTTCTTTGGATTTATTTTTCATTCTTTTTCCCCTTTCTTTTCTTTTTTTAATTTATCTTTACTTTTCTTTTTGAGAAGTTCTCTATGATCAACACACATTCATCTTTCTAAAAATTAAAAACCTACCTCCTATTTTTCTTGAATTCTTATGTAAGTTGTGGTTGACTTCTCTAAAAATAGTCAAAGAAAGGAAACCCATGATTTTATCTCTCTATCTCTTTTCTTAAAAAGGTTATTTTACTTGGGATTCAAAATCTTCATCATATTATAAATTGGATTTTGAAACTGATCTTTTTCATCTCCTTATATTTTATTTATCGTATAGGGATCTTTTACAAGTTGGTGAATCTACCTCATAATTTTCTTAATCAAGTAGTCATTTTATAAATAGAATGGGTTTACTTTTATTTTTAAAATTTCAGAAAGGTAACATATTTGATTGAAAAGAAAAGAGGTCAATGATGCCAAAATCAAAAGATGAGCAATGACGCCAAAATTAAAAAAGATACACAAAGTGTTGGAACTCGTTCACTATGAATTAGGATGTTAAGCCTAATTAATTGTCCCAAGGCTAACCAAGAGGGGGGTGAATTGGTAATTTAAAAATTATACTTCTACTCTTGGATTTTTAGAAAACCTTTTTAATTATTAATGCAAGTTAAATTTAAAGTTTAAAAAATAAACTTTTCAACCAGAGTAAACAACTTGCAATGAAATTAAATGCGAAAGAAAAATAAGAAAGAACACACCAGATTTACAGTGGTTCGGTCAAACCTTGACCTACGTCCACTCCCCGGAGGCACCCTCCAAGTATTGCACTAATACCACAAAGTGGCTCTCCTTTTGCCCCCACAGCAAGGCGGAGAAGCCTATACAAAATCACTTTCACCTTCTCCAGAGCGGCGGAGTAGCCGGGTTCTTTGACACCAAAGAGATCTTCTTCTCGCCAAAACTTCCCTCAAGACGACCCTTGAATATGATGGTACTGAGGTGCAAGTTCGCTGGAGCAACCGTGTGAATATCCCCTCCACACTCCCTTGAAATCCCGTCCAAGGATCTTCTCCCTCTCAAACTCCACCCTTTCCTCTCTCCCTTTCAAGTTCTCTCTTCTAGTTTTCTCCCAAAGAACGAAGACACAATGGCTGTCAAAGATACACTTTGTCGTCCTTTTACACTCTCCAAGTGTCAGCAGAGAATCGGACCGATGTTGTTGAACTTCACTTGAGAGCCTTCAAAGGAGATGGGAAGAAACAAAGAGGTCTTCTTCTTCAAGTAACCTTGTGAATCCCTCACAAACCCTTCACTTGATCTCTCACTCTTCACTCTTACAATTTCTCTCAAACTCTCACTCTCAATGATCTCTCTCAAGAGAAAAAAACTCCAAAGGCACTTGTAATAGTTTCTAGGACTCCTTATATAGAAAGGACATGAAAAACCGCCCAAAAAACTGCTAAAAACATGTTTTTCTGCGCACTGGATCGTCCCGTACGAAATTGAGTTAGTACGGACGAACTGTGTAAAAAATTGTCCCGTACGAACCATTTGTGCATATGTACCAACCAATTTCGTCCTGGACGAAATAGGATCGTACCGTACGAAAAAATTTTGTCCGGTACGAACAGTTATATCAAAAGTTGGTTCCGAAAACTGCAAAACTTTGCCAGAAACTTCCATAGTCGGTTCCCATCATCCTGGACGAACATGACTTCATCTGGACGAAATTTTTACATAGAGCAACTCGTCCAGGGATGAAAATGATTTCGTCTGGACGATCATGACTTAGAAAAATTCTCCAGTTTAGTTCCTGTCCGTTCCATTGCTCTTAGAAGGAGATAATTGATCTGATCGTCCTGTATGAATAATGTTCGTCCCGTACGATCAGTATAAAAACTTTTTCAAGATCTCCTTTAGTGTGTGTGAATTTATTCACTCAATTACAATCGCTCCCTCTCAAATTTAATTCAAATAAAAAGTACAAGCTTCAAATTCTTAAAGTATCTCATGCTGAATTTGATTTGAAGTCTTCGTAGTCTGGAGTTCGATTTTCCTGAAATATTAGTACACACAAGAGCAAAAATAAATCTTCCAAAAAATGTTAGGAGATAACAACACATAAAACAATAATATTTGGAATCATCAAAACTATACAAGTTGCAAAACTGTAAAACATGCAAATAGCAACTTTCCAAACACAAAGTGTATTAAAAATTAAAAGATGCGTAAAGTGTACTAAAAAACTGACAAGAGATATAAAATGAGCCCACAAAAAGTAATGCTTACCTTTCTTGTACTTCTTAAAACTTAAGAAAACCCTTGAAAATTTTTATACTTGAGCTTAAAAATCATGATTCCTGATTCACTAATTTTTGCATTAATCTTCTATTAGATATATTTTCTGAAAGGAGTTTTAAAAAATTAGTGTTTCTCTTTCTAATTTATTCCTTCATTTAGATATTGATTAAAAAAATTTTGAGCCTTTAAAAAAACTTGAGCTTGGAATAACAATTTCTTAATTTCTAACCTTATCTAGATTATCCGTTATTAATCCATTCCATACTAAGTTTTTGAATAACCTTACTAAGTTTTTGAATAAAATCAAGAGGTAATTTTCTCATTTTAAGAATATTTGATTTTTTCTTTTCACTAGATCAGGGATTGTTTTGGTTTTTATTTGTTTTTATTATTCTGATTATTTGTGCTCCTCCTCTTTTTGATAATATCAAAAGTGGAGAACATACTATTGTATTTGTATCTAATTTTTATTTTTAAAATGTATAAAAATAAAAATAACAAAAATTTTATCTTCCCTTATTTTTAAATTTTATTCTAGTGAGGGGGAGATTAGGATAAAATATTTTCAATTTTGTAAATTCAACCAGTAATATTTGCCATCATAAAAAAAGGGGAGATTGTTGCAACTCAAGCTTATGAGTTTATATTTTTATGATAAAAAATATTATGGCTCACTTTCTATTATCTACTTGTATTTATAATATATTTTTGTTTGTGTGTATACTAACATTTCAGGAATATCATGTAGCATAAAATAAAGAATCAAAACTCAAGATTGGGTTGAATAATGTTATGTTGTAATAGGCTCTGTAATATTCATTTATGTAATTTTGATTTCTTGAGTCAAGACTTGTAAGGGTGTATGCTTGCTTAGTGACTAAGCACACACACACACTCAAGAGAGTGAGATCTAGTCAAATCCAGAAGATCAAGTTTTGAACTAATTGTACTGGACAATTTTGGATCATCCTGGACAATCCTTTATGATCTTGAAAAATAGCCGCCAATGCTAATTTAGGCAAGATTTTAAGATTTAATTTTTATTTTAATCATTCTGGATGATCAATACAAATCATGCCTAAATTGATCATGTGATTAGTGGATTAATTATGATTAAATTTTTCAATTTGATCATCATGGATGATCTGTATATCGTACAGGACGATATTTGCTAACATACTTGATTTTCCCAAATTGTCCTCGATCAACAATATCATCCTAGATGATATGTACAATTTTGTACAAATAGGCCTAGACTATCCTAATACCGTCTAGGACTATCAGGTCAAATTCTGCACATCGTACTGAATGATCTTGCGATCATCCAGGATAATTCTGGGAGCCAAAATTGAGTTTTTAGGGTTTTCTGAAACCCTCTTTTTAAGCACATCATACGGGATGACCTTGTGATCATCCTGGATAATATTTAGCATCAAAATTAAGTTTTTAGGGGTTTATGAAGCCCTCTTATTAAGAATATTGTACGGGATGATTCGGCGATCATCTTGGACGATAATGTCAGTTTGGTGCACTTAATAGCCTTTTTGGAGCTCTTCCATTTAAGCTTTATCAAGGCACTTGGTATATGTCTTTGGCAGTCATTGAAGCTTCGTTCTTCTTGACGAAACTTGAAGAGAGAGCTTGAAAGGGAGGAGGAAAGGGTGAAGTTTGAGAGAGGGAGAAGATCCTTGGAGGGGGTTTCAAGGGAGTATGGGGGTGTTCCATACAGTTGCTCCGGTGAGCTTACTCCGGTGAGCTTGCACCTTAGTACCATCAAATTCACGGCTCATCTTGAGGGAAGTTTTGGGAGGAAGTAGATCTCTTTGGTGTCACAGGGCATGGCTACTCTGCCGCACCAGGGAAGGTGGAAGTGATTTTGTAAGGGCTTCTCCGCCTAGCTGTGGGGGCTAAAGGAGAGACACTGAGTTTAGTGCAATACTCGGAGGGTGCCTCCGAGGAGTGGACGTAGGTCAAGGTTTGACTGAACCACTATAAATCTGGTTTGTTCTTTCCTTTATTATTTTTGCATTTAATTTTCGCACTTTGTTTTTCTTTGTGGTGAATTTTGGTTTGATTAAGTTTTGTGTTTTGATCATAAAAGATTTTTTAAAATACTAATTCACCTCCTCTCTTGGTTAGCCTTGGGCTAGTTCATAAAGGCTTAACATCCATAACAAACTTTCAATATAAACCTTAACTTGAAATTAAGTGGCACTTGCCACAAGGATATTCAATATTTTATATGATTAATTATTTATATAAATTATTTATGGAGTAAAAATTGCAAGGTGTGTTCGACTTCAAAACTAAAAATTCAAAAAATTATTCTAATTTTTTGAAAAATATATTTGTTATTGATTTGCATACCTATCCAATAAATAATTTTCTAATGACTCCATGAGGGATTTCTCTCTCTCTCTCTCTCTCTCTCTCTCTCTCTCTCTCTCTCTCTCTCTCTCTCTCTCTCTCTCTCTCTCTCTCTCTCTCTCTCTCTCCATTTTTATAATAGTTGAAAATTTATTACTTTGATAATTAAAACTATCTTACTTCCATTAGCCTCTCTACCCATTTCTTCCTTGGGTGAGCAAGGCCAATATCAAAAAGAAAAGAAAAATAACAAGTGAGAGAATATTCAGTATAAATGAGACTTTAACTTATCACCCCAAGTACATTGGTGGAATGATAGAGTTAATCTGATTCCCCTAGAGTTTTGAATCAATTTCATGAGCCTCGTGTTAGGAGAAGGTCCAACATGTTGAGTTCTAAATTTTGAAAAAAAATCAATCAAACTTAAAAATTTAAGTTCTCTTCAAAAATAATAGAAAAGATGAAAATAGCTTTTAGACTTTATTGATACATGTTGTGTCACATGTTCTTCTAGCTTAATATACACAATAAAATCCTAAGTTCATAAAATCACAAATGATTTTAATACCTTACCACTATATATTAGGTTATGTTTTCATGACTTAACAAATATGATAAGAATCAAAGTCATTAGTGGCTTTAAAATTCCATTTTAATAATTACCTAATTCAAATCATCTCTCTTTTAATTACAAAAAAAAATCAAATTGTGGGAAAACTCACCCTCTCATTAGATAGAGATATGACTGTATAAGAACTCATGTAGCAATTCAATTTAGTTTTGAATGGGATTCAAACTCTCAAGTTGTTAGTGAATGGAGGAAAAGTAGTTGACCTGTGTACCAAGAAATAAAAGGATGACCCTAGTAGATATTGTTGTGGGATCACAGATCGACTCCCCCATCCTTAAAATATAGGTCATTGTCGCCTCCTTGCCCATTGTACCTTCTACTAGGGAGGAAGAGAAACAAAAATTAGTGCTAATAGCTAAAAGACACTATGTATCTAAAATAGCAACTTTCAATATCATCTTTACTAATAAGAGCCAGAAGAAAAATTATTTGAGAAGGGTGATGAAGAAAATCACTAAGGCTAGGAAAATTGTTGAGTTAAAGGCCTTAAAAGAGGTAGACCTTGAGGCTGTTGAAAAGCTAATTATCCCTACCTCCTCCCCTCTTATAAATGAAAGTCACTTATACTCTCTCACTAGTGTAGCAAGAGAGGAGAGAGTTAGCAAGATAGCCCACTCCCTACCATGCCCGATGGACTACTATATGAAGAAGATCCCATATAAAAAGTGTGAAAAAAAAGGTTGTTGAGGAATATTATTCATACATGTACTACCTTGGCATGTAAAATTAAAGAGGAGTATCTGAAACAAATAAAGGGGTTGATATCCCATAGATTACAGAAGGAAATTTTGAAGGAAGAAAGATTACATGCGAGGGTTTAGACCCCTCAATCATCTAAGATGAATAAAAAGTATGTGAGGCATCTTGCTACCTCAGTATTAGTGGATGGTAAATAATGGGTACCTCACCTTCCATTGAATAAAATGTAAGAGATAGTCCTAGCTTGATTGAGGAAAAGCCACCATCATAGTGGTAGGCCTCTGGTTCATCCTGTGAAGTCTCCAAGGTTGACCTTTATTATGGTTAGAGGCTCAAGTCACCACAAAAGGCATATTTTTCCTAAGAAATTTACTAGAAATGAGAGTAGGTCATCCTCTATAGCAATATCTAAGCTCACACAAAGGGATGTGAGATGGAGTAGGGTTACTTCTTCAAGTCCCTCCACCATCTCCAAGAGAGGAAGTTCCACGACCCTTTAAGGATGCCACCCTTATGACTACCGATCCTAGAACAATTAAAGGGGAAGAGGAAGTGGATCACAAGAATGATAAAATTAATAATGAATTGATGGATGAGTGCATCAATGATTCTCATGAACTTAAAAGGAAAGAGATTATAAAAAAGCTAGAACATAAAGAATTTGAAACAACAATGGATTACAACAATTATTTACCCATCGATCCCAATTATATTGATGGAAATCCGAATGATGAGATAGTTTAAGAGATCATGGACA
This sequence comes from Dendrobium nobile, assembly GCA_022539455.1. Classification (NCBI taxonomy): domain Eukaryota; kingdom Viridiplantae; phylum Streptophyta; class Magnoliopsida; order Asparagales; family Orchidaceae; genus Dendrobium; species Dendrobium nobile. Next base: position 11,011,084 of record CM039732.1, on the reverse strand, counting down.
ACCTAAAAATCAAAGAAGTAATAGAAGCTTTTGATCCTAAGTAAGATGATCTTTTGAAGGATGTCAGTGAGTTGGGGGGGGGGGGTATATTCCTATAAGTAGTATCTTCATGGTAGAGATGTGATGCCCTAGAATCTAATATGGAAGAATTATTATTTTAATCATTTAATAAATAACAACTAGAGCTATTTAATTATTCTTTTAATATTTGGTGTTTTTGCACTCTTTACAAATGGTTGGGTTTTATTCTTTTTTGGTGTTTGTGGAGTAACCTATTGGTTGTTTTTGAGTTGGACTCATTTCCTTCTTGTTGGTTGACTATTTGAGTTTTGTATTATCTTTTGGTGTCCTGGGATGGCGTTTTCCTTCAATCTTTCCTAGTATAATCCTTGCCTAAGCATATTTTGGAGTATTAGTTAGTATAATATTCATGTGTGTTATGTGGCCTATTTTGGTAAGAGAAATGATATATTACTTTATAAGGTTATCACCTCATATCTTAGTATTGAATTAATGGTGATTACATTGCACTTCCCTATGTTTTTAATTATAAATTTCTATGTCATTATTGGTTGTAGTTGGCTTTCTTGCCTTTGTTTTATTTCTATTGTTATTCTCCCTTTCTTGTAGAATTTTTTCAGTGCAAGTTTTTGGAATTTTGGTTTTTTTGCTAGAAAGATGCAGCTTAAAGATTTTCATTTGATCTTTCTTCTTTTTTGGGTGTTATCTATTTGTAACCCTAGAATGTGCATAGGTTTTTTTGTACCTGTGCTTAGCAGGGAACTTGAGCTCATAGGGATTTTTCTTTTGATTCCTTTTGTAGCTCTTTGGAGCAATAGAGAGCTCAAGTTCCTTTTTAAGGATGTAATATTTTCTTTAATTAACGTATATACCCCTCTATGGGTTTCCATAAATAAGAAAAAAAGAGTAATATGCATGTCAATAGAAAAATCATAGCAAATATATTTATATGATCATTGAATCAATACATAAATAATAAACTTCACAAGCAGTACTAGTAAAATCTATAAATAATAAAATTCCATCATATGGAAGCAAGCAAGAAATGAGTATAAGTATCAAATCTATAAAGTAATCGTCATATTCGTAATACCAATCAGTACAAAAATCGGATAAAACTTTGCATCAAAACATCAATAAAGACTATTAAAATCAAATCAATATAGTAAAATCATATAAGAATATACACATGTTATCCAAGTATTCTATATTACGTGCTAAGAATATCATAAGCTTAGTATCAGTATAATGAATCAATAGTATCAATATCTAAATCGATAACAATAGGAATCCAATGGTAGGAGCATTAGAATAATACAATAACAATAAATCCATGCAGTAACAAAAATTCATACAATAACAAGAATAATACCTTAAGAACATGCATTTTATTAGAGACACTAAACAAGTAAGAAGTCATGGCTATCAAAATATTTTTTAATATTATATTAGCATAAAAAAACTATTAATTAGCTTTGTAAACATAGTCATCACTCTTTATCAGTCAGCACAATAATCATCTCCTTATACATCCCAATCAGTATGATGTGAATTAGTAGATGATAACACCAAACTAAAGATTTTAAAGGAAAGCCCGTCAGCCCACCATCCTGTAAAGGTTAATCAATCTCCAACTAATGGGTCAACAAATCTTTACTTATTTTTTACACACACATTATTAATACATTACTATAATAGTAATCTCAATCTCATATCCATTTTTATTTTCAATGCATTAAAGAAAATACATCATAATATAATTTAATTTAAAAAGTGTCAAAATTTCTTAACGGTGGACAACAAAAATCATCTTGAAAAAAATTCATTTTTTTATAATTTAACTAAATCATAATAAATTGCATAAAATAAAGTTACATAGTACAAGTTTTACCATTACAAAATTATTCTTATTTTTTGATAATAAAAATACAATTTTGATTAGAAAGATACTAAAAATACAAAATCATTGAAATAAAAAATAGGGTAAATATTCCTTACAGCAAGACAAGTAAATTTCTTGACTTGCCCGACTAGGGGTGTAAATGAATCAAGTTGAGCTCAAGCTAGGGGATGTTCGAGTTGAGCTTGATTGCTAAACATTGAGTTTGAGCTCAAGCTTGAACTCAAGTTGAGCTTGAGCTCGACTCATCTCATGTAGAGCAACTCATTGAGTTTAGTCTCAAACTCTATTATATACCCCAGTCATCGTGTCCACTATTGTTATATGGTTCGACATCCATAATCATAGATTTGACATTGAGATCCATAGTAGAGCTTAGTCCCGATCTTTTCATTGCAGCCACCATTGAGATCGATCAGCACGAGCTTGTTCATCATCATCCTAAGGCTCCACTATCGAGATCTATCATCGAGCTCCACTATGTAGCTCAATCATCTCGTCCGATGTTATTCTGAGGTCGGAGGTTTGTCTTCATCAAGTCATTATTGAGATCCATAATAGAGCTCAGCCTCAAGCTTGTCATCATGTTTGCCATTATGATCCACCATCCTGAGCTAACATTATATCCACCATCAAGATTTGTCATCTCAAGCTCGTTTGTCATCGTCCTGAGGCTCCGCGGTCAAGATTCACTATCCTGAGCTTGTCAAAGAATTCACCATCAAGCTCAAAATCATTCTGAGCTCATTTTTAACCGCCCTAAGCTCATTCATCATTTTGGATTTCTTGCCCTGTCACCTCTATGAGCTGCTTATCCAGCTGACGAGTTGAGTTTAAGGCCTGTTCGAGCTTAAAATCATGTTCACTCATTAGCTCAATAAGCACAACATGTTAAACCCATTATTAGGTCGACTCTGCGCCAGCTCATGAGCCAGCTTGACATGATTATAACCCAAGGCCCGACTAACAAAAATAGCACCACAAGCTCCAAATTTTAGCTTTTCCTTTCTATCTCTTCTCTTTCTCTCTTATTTTATTAAATCAAATATTAGTCTGGGATGAATGAAGAAAACAAATGCCTTTAATAAATATTAATAATAAATTAAGATATATTAATAAAAATAATAATTTAATAATATATAATTAATTTAATTATTTTCTTTTGGTATAAAAGACATAAAAATTCTTTTGGGGCATCAAAAATTATAAAAAAAAATATCCTTAAACTAAATCATCTTATTTAAAAATATTGATAAAATTGTTTTGTAAAACAAATAATTCACGATCCCAAAATCCTTACTTGTATCGACAGGTACTTATTTCTTAAGGATTTTCACTAGTGCCTAAAAATTATAAAAAAAAATCATGTAATTAAAATAACATATCTCAATGTTATGGCAAAGATGGTTTGTGATTTACAATTATATTTACTCTAAATAAAAAATATTTACTTAGGTTGAAATACAGGTTATTACAATCTATCCACCTTAAGTAAATGTTATCCCTAACATTTTCCTTAAGTATTCAGACATAAAATTAAGATACATCAAATCCATACAATCAAAACTCAAATGAAATCAAAAGTTAATAAAAATCATTTAGTCATGCAGTTCATTCTATTACATGTCATTCAATTATGTAATCAATTATGCATGCAAAATAATGCACCTTAAGCTATCCATTCTACTTGACGTAATCAATTCCTACAGCTCTGGTAACAATCAATTCTTCCAACAACTGCTCTGATACCAATTGTGATGCCCCAGAATCTAATTTGGAAAATTATTTATTTAATCTTTTAATGAACAAAAATTAGAGTTATTTAATATCATTTATTAGTATATTCATTCCCAAAAATTATATATAATATTAAGGATCTATATAATCATCACATAACTACTCTTTCATGAGTATAAAAATAGTTAAAATAAAAAGAAATATAACCTATAGAATCATGAACAACCTCACACTCCTGCTCCCCTATCCTGACCTAAAATTATTTAACCACATATAATGAGCTTAAAAGCCCAATAGGTCACTAAAACCTATAACTTAATTTAAAGTACAGCAAATAAGCAATATGCATCTAAACAGTCAAATTATAATAGTAATGTGATCAATAAATCAGTGCAAAAATAATAAACTTCAAATGCAGTAGTAGTAGAATTTATAAATAGTAGAAGCTAGTTAAGCAATAAAATAAGTATGAGTATCAAATCTATAAGACATTCATCATATTTGTAATACCTATTAGTACATAAATCAGATAAAGCATCAAATCAAAATATCAGTAAAGACTATTAAAATCAAATCAATGTAGTAAAATCATATATGATTATATATATGCTATCTAGGTATTATATATCTCGTGCTCAAAATATCGCAAGTTTAGTATCATTATAATGAATAAATAGTATTAAATAGTATTAGCATCTAAATTAGTAACAATGAAAATCTAGTGGCATGAGCAATAGAATAAACAAGAAAGAAGTCAGGGATATCACATAGATATTATGCTATTTTTCAGTATTGTATTAGTATCAGTATACTATTAATTGGCTCAGTAAATATAGTTGTTACTCTTTGCCCGTCAGTACAGTAATCATCTCCTCATAACTCCTAATCAGTATAATGTGTATCAGTAAAGGATAATTCAAAATCACAGTATTAAAAAAAAACCTATTGGCCCACCGTCCTATACAGATCAATCAATCTCCAACAACCGGGTCAACCAGTCTTTACATGTCTTTTACACACACATTATTATGATAATACTATAAAAGTAATCTTAATCACATATCCACATTAAATTTTAATGAATTATAGTAAATAAAATATAATTGAGTTTAACTCAAAAATTGTCAAAATATCTTAATTGTAGACAAAAAAAATATAATAAGCAAAAATTCACATTTTTAGAATTTAACTAAATTATAAGATATTATATAAAATAACATTCTGAGACTTAATCAAGCTAAATCATTATTTTTAGAAATTAAAATAAATTTTTAAGAAGGCAAAAATATTTGTACATTAAAAATCACCTAAAAAAATCTCAAATAAATACTCAAAATATTCATAATCTTAATCTATATAACATATAAAAAGTAATACATTGAAATCTTTACCAACACAAAACTATTCTTATTTTTCGATGACAAAAACAAAAATTTGATTAGAAAATATAAAAAATACAAAATATTTGAAATAAAAAATAGGATAAAAGTTCCTTACAGCGAGATGAGTAAATTTTTTAATTAGCCTAATGGACGAAAATCGCACTATGACCTCCAAATTATAGCTTTTTGTTTCTCTCTCTTCTCTTTCTCTCTTATTTTATTGAATAAAATCTTTATTTGGGTTAAATGAACAATACAAATGATTTTGATAAATATTAACATTAGATTAGGATATTTTAAAAAAAATAATAATTTAATATTATATAATTAAATTAACTAATTTCTTTTAGTATAAAATTCATAAAACAAATATTGGGGCATAAAAATTATAGAAAAATATCCATAAAATAAATCATTTTATTTAAAAAATATTGGTGAAATCAATTCACAAAATTGACACTTAACAATCCCAAAACCTTCACTTGTACCGACAAGCATTAATTTCTTAAGAATTTTTGCTAGTGAGCAAAAATTACAAAAAAAAAATCATGTAATTAAAATACCACAATCTCAATATTACGGCAAAGATGATTTGTGACTTGTTATTATATTAACTCTAGAAAAAAATATTTTCTTTGGTCAAAATATGGGTTATTACAATCTATCCACCCTAAGAAAATGTTGCCCTCAATATTTTTATTAAGTATTCAGGCATAAAATCAAGATAAATTAAATCAATACAGTCATAACTTAAATCAAATCAAAACTAAAAAAATCATTCAATCATGTAGTTAATTCTATCACATGCCATTTAATTATGTAATCAATTATGAATGCAAAATAAAGCACCTTAAGCTTCTACCCGACACACAATCAATTCCTACAGCTCTAGTAACAATCAATTCTTTCAACAACTACTCTGATACTAGTTATGATGCCCTAGAATCTAATTTTGGAAGAATTATTCTTTTAATAAATAACAATAAGAGCTATCTAATATCATCTATCAGTGTATTCATTCTAAAAAATAATATATAATACTCACAATTTATATAATTATCACATAATTACTCTATCATGAGTATAAAAGAATAGCTAAAACAAAAAAGAATATAATCTGAAAAATTCTGACCAGCCTCATATTCCTACTCCCCTACCTTAACATGAAATTATTTAACCACGTAGAATGAGTTAAAAAGCTCAGCAAGTCACCCAAACCTATAGCTGAATTCAAAGCACATAAAATGAGCAATATACTTATCTTTTTTAACTTACAATCTCAAGAGGAAGCTTATTGGAAGATGAAAATGGCCCCTAAGAATCTAATTGAAGGGGACCATAACACTAATATTTTCATGCTTTAGTTAAGAGAAATAAAGCTAAAAATTTGATTCATAAAATTACGCATGTTGATGGTTCTTTAATTATAGTTAATGGGTAAATTGCTTCTTCTAGAGTGGATTTCTTTAAAAAAAATGTTTAATAAAAATTTTACTCCTACTTTTATTGAAAATCCTAATATTATTCCTATCATCACTAATCAGGATGATAATTTGGCTCTTACTACTTCTCCTACTTTTGAGGAATCAAGAAGATGATTTTTTATTTGAATATTGACTCAATTAATGGTCCTGATGGTTACATGACTAAGTTTTTTTCAAAAAACTTGGGACATTATTAAAATTGATCTTTTCAAAGCTATTCTATAATTCTTTGCTAGTAATAATATGCCTAATTTCCTCTCTGCCTCCTCCATTATACTTATTCCTAAAAATAATGAGACTTGTAATTGGAATGACTTTAGGCCTATCAATCTTCATACCTTTTTTAATAAGTTGATTTCTAAAATCCATATGAACAGCCTTTCACCTTTACTTCCTAGAACTATTGCTCTGAATCAAACTAGTTTTGTTAAAGATAGATCTATTTCAGATAACATTTTATAAATTCAAAAAATTTTGTATGATTTGGATGTTACAGTGACTGAGGGTAATATTATCTTTAAGTTGGATGACACCAAAGCCTATGATAACATTAATTGGGATTTTTTTTACCATATCTTGTAATTGTTTGGTTTTAATTTTATTTTTATTAACCTTATTAAATAGTCCATAAAAATTTTCCTTTTTCTCTGTTATTATTAATGGCAAAAATAATTGTTTATTTAAGTCCTCTCATGGTTGAAACAAGGTGATCATATTTCTCCTACCCTCTTTATTATTGCTATGGAGTATTTATCTAGAGGCATTTCTAATCTTCATGAGAATTATCCAAATAATTTCTATAGAACATTGGGTGATTTTCATGTTTCTCATTTATGATTTGTTGTTGATGTTATTATTTATTCTAATGCCTCTCTTAATCGGGTTAATAGACTCATGAGTTTTTTAAATAAATTTAAAAGTTGAAGTGGTCTTTTTATTAATAAAAATAAGAGCTACTTTCTTGTGTCTAACAAGGTCTCTCATGATAAGATGCTTTCAATTAAGAATAGTACTAGTTTTTTACAAGATTCTTTACCTATTAAATATTTAGGGGTCCCTCTTTTAAGGGTAGGAAGAAAATATTTCTTTTTGATGATTTTATTACTTCGATTCCAAAAAAAAAACTCTATTTTAGGGATTTTAATTTCCTTACTTTTGGGGATATACTCATTCTTATCAAAAGTGTATTGTGTTCCTTACCTGTTTATATCTTTCAAACTTTGCAACTTACCCATGTTGTTTATAATATAGGATTGTGAAATTATTTAATAAGTTTTTTTGGCGTGGTTCCAACATGAATTCTAATGTTATTTGGTCCTCCTAGAATTGCTATTGTGGGGTCCTTGAAGAAGGGGTTTTGGGTTGTAAGAATATGTGTGATTTATCTTATGCTTTCTCCTTTAAACTGTGGATCAATTTTTACTCTAAACTTTTTCTTTGGGTCAAGTTCATGAATGATAAGTATTATGATCAAAAGAAACCTACTATATGCTATTATAAAAATCATGATTCTAGGGTGAAAAAGGCTTTGCGATATCAAGTGGAGTGTTGAACCTCATCTAAAATGGGTCCTAGATAGCACTAACCTCTTCTTTTGGCAAGTGGCTTGGAGGACAGTCCAGTGACTCAATTATTAATTCTTCCACCATGGCTGCTACTAAAGCGGTTGTTGATATCAGAGAAAACATTTGGGATTACAATAAACTTGTTAACATTATTCTTGAAGTTGTTATTTTAAGAATCTTGAATGCCTATTAATATTGATTCTGATGATTTATTATTATATAATTTGTCTCATAATGGTATGTTTAGTTAAAAGGATGCTTAGCATGAGTTTAGAGAGAAGAAATGTGTTAAGAAAAACTTTACTCTATGATTTGGCATAAGAGTATTCCTAAAACCAATTTTGTTTTTATTTGGAGAATCATGCACAAATATATTCCTACTGATGAAAATTTTAGAAAGATAGGTTTTATTTTAACTTTTAAGTGTCATTATTGCTTTCATGCTGAAATTATGCATCATGTGTTTATTTTTGGTCCGATTGCTTTTAAAACTTGGGCTTACTTTGATGATATTTTCAAGTTAAATCAGTTTAGTGCTCACATATCTATAAACACGTTGCTTGATTCATGGTTCATTAATTCTAAATGGCATATCAGAAATGTCATTCCTTCTTTGATTTTGAGGTTTTGGTGAATTGCTAGAAATAACTCTGTGTTCAATAATAGTCATATGGATTACCATCATATCATTCAAAACATTAAAGATAAAGTGTTTAAACTTTTCTTTGCTAATCTATTGACCTCCAAAAATTTTAAAAATAATTATTTTGCTGGTCATAATTTTGGCATATCTTTGTAAATTAGCAACACTTTGGATGATCCTAAATTAGATCATTGGATCAAATCGCCCCTTAATATTTTTAAACTGAATGTTAATGGGTAAGTTAAATGGTGCTTTTGGATGGGGTGGCATTATCAGGGATGATCATGGGAACATGAGCATGGCTTTTGTTGGCATGTTAGATAAATGCTCTATGGTGATGGCTCAGCTTTATACTACTTTTAATGGTCTGAAATTATGTCTCTCACTCTGTATTACTAATAATTGGATTGAGGTGGATGCCACTTCTACTATTCATTATCTTTTAAAGTAGATAGATAGTATTTGCAACCTAAATCTTTTCTATCTTATTAGATAAATTAATTGGCTTTTAATTTTTATTAACTTTACTATTTCTCGTGTTCATAAGGAAGGTAACTTGTGCTGATTGGTTAGCTAATTTGGGTTATAATTTGGATTTCCTCACTGACTACACTACTACAATTTTACCTAATTTACAATAAGGTGTGATTAGGTTGGACAAAATGGGTTTACCTTATGTCAGAATTTTGTTATTTTTTTGCCCTTCGCCTATTTGGATCTATTGTTCCAAGGTTTTGGTGGGTTTGTTGTTTGTTCTGATGTGGTTATTTCTATTGGTTTACTATTTATTATTGGGTGGCCTTGCACTATGATTATTTCTTTAATTTGATAAGGCTATATGTTGATAGAAATTTATGTTTATCTTCTCTTCTTCTTATCAACACTAACTGGTGTATTAATGTAAGGGGCTTGTGAAAGTTCGTTAGGGATATTAGGCCCTATGAACTGGCCCAAAGCTAATTAAAAGAGAGAGGTGAATTGGTATTTTAAAAATTCTTTATGCCAAAGACAACAAACCAAAATCATCATAAAGAAATCAACGATGCGGAAATTAAATGCAAAAGTAATAAAGGAAAGAACACACAAGATTTATAGTGGTTCGGTCAAACCTTGACCTACATCCACTCCTTGGAGGCACCCTCCAAGTATTGCACTAAACTAAGTGTCTCTCCTTTAGCCCCCTCAGCTAGGCGGAGAAGCCCTTACAAAATCACTTCCACCTTCCCCAGTGCGGCGGAGTCGTCGGGTCCTTTGACACCAAAGAGATATTCTTCTTCTGTGGACTTCCCTCAAGACGAGCTTTGAATCTGATGGTATTAAGGTGCAAGCCTGTCGGAGCAACCCTGTGGAATCCCCCTCCACACTCCCTTGAGTCCCCCCTCACAGGATCTTCTCCCTCTCTCAGATTTCACCCATTCCTCACTCCCTTTCAAGCTCTCTCTTCAAGTCTTCCCAAAAAACAAAGCTACAATGGCTACCAAAGATACTTACCAAGAGTCATGTCATATCTTAAATAGAAGATCTCAAAATGAGCTCATTAATGCAAGTTGCCGACTTTATCGTCCAGGATGATACTAATATCGTCCTGTACGATCAGTGTAAAATAAGCCCAATCAGCCGAGACGAATTGAGACGACCAGAAGAAATTTGTTCATATCATCCAGGATGATAATATATCATTCTGGATGATCAGAACAAATCGTGGAATATCGTCCTGAATATCGCCCTGAAAAAGAGCTGTCTGATGTCCAATCATCCAACATATCATCCCGGACGATCTTGCAATCGCTCAGGACAATTTGATCGTCCAATCAAGTCATAATTGCTTTTCTTAAATGCTAGATTAATTTTGAAAACAATTGTCCTGGATTGACCTGGATGATATTTTATAGTCCTGGACGATCCCCTGGATGATGTCCAAAAATAAGTAAATCCTAAATAGATCTGGCGGCAGATTCTTTCTGCTTTGAGCCTATCATCCTAGCCAATATAAAATCGTCCAGGATAATGTTTTTGCATAATGATGGCTGCTTCAATGAGGATGCCCTAATCAGGGTTTCTTCTTTTGAACCGATCATCCAGGATGATATAAATATCGTCCCAGACGATGTTACCAAAAATAGTAAACTTTAGGGAACAGTTAGAGAATCTTCCAAGTTACAAAACATCAAGAGCCACACCACATATAATAGACTCTGAAACTACTAAACGACAAGAGGGGAGGTGAATTGTAAAAGTCTTTTTCTTAATAAAATTAACCCTAAACAAGAGTTCTAATTTTTTTTTTTTTTTGAAATTTTAGAACAAAGATTTATGCAATTTTACTTTCACAAAATTTCACATGCAATAGATATGACAAATTTAAAATGCAAGCAAAAAGTAAACAACGATAAGGAAAGAACACACCAAGAATTTTATAGTGGTTCGGTCAAAATATGACCTACGTCCACTCCCCAGAGTCCTCCACTCCGGGATTTTCACTATCAAAATAGTTCTCCTTTTGCCCCCCTCGGCAAGGCGGAGAAGCCTGTATAAACCTCCCTTTCACCAACCCGGCGTGGCGGAATACCAAACTCTGTTTTCGCCCTCCTGGCGACCGCAGAGAACCTTCTCGTTTTTCTCCCTCCTGGAGAAGGCAGAGAACCTCGAGGTAACGGATGTAGACGAGCCTTTCCCTTGGAGATCCTCCCTCAAATCCTTCTCGGGCCACAGGAGGAGCAAGATGCAGCAAGCTTGGAGCAACCGTGTGATCTCCCTCACACCTCTTCTCCCTCACAACGCTCACCTCCTCCTTCCACTCTCAACCCTCAAGAATTTCTCTAGAGTTTTCCCCCTTGGAATCCCTCTATAACCACGTTCACCCCCTCTATAAATCTTACTGAAAAAGAACTTGATTGATATCTCAAAAAAGGCTCCAAAAACCTCTGAATTCAAAAGTAGCCGTTACTGTTCATACAGTACGATTCCACATCGTACAGTACGATCTTCATAAACAGACGTCGTCCTGGTACGAAGATGTACAAACAGTTCAAAGATAATTCGTACTGTACGATATACTATCGTACGGTACGATCCAACAAGATACTATTCGTACAGGACGATGGTTTGGACGATCGGATGTCGTCTCTGTTCATCGTATGGTACGATTACTATCGTACAGTACGATGTGACAAAAATCAAGAGGTCGTCCAGGACAATATCCGGGACGATCATACTTCGTCTCTATTCATCGTATGGTACGATCTAGTTCGTACAGTACGATGTTCAAATTTTAATTAGGCCTGAATTACATGCACTAATCACGGGTTAAATTAAGTAAGTATTAAAAACGGATCGTACAGTACGAACCTGTTCGTACAATACGAACGGCGCAAAATCACTTACTTAAATTAAATCATGGCTAGGGTTTTGGATCTGAACATATCGTACAGTACGAAATACTTCGTACAGTACGATCTATTCACAGAATTGTCCACATACCTTGGATCGTACGGTACGAAATAAAATCGTACAGTACGATCTCCAGAGAAGAATTTTAGTTACATTTTGCAGTTAAAAAAAAACTCTCCCCCTGTGTGTGTGCATGGTTGCTCTTACTCTTACGCATTTTGTGGCCAGACTCAATAAAGTAAAAATACAATAAATGAAAAATACAATGTTTGACTCATACTCTTAATCTACCCGGTCTTGAGTCTTCCTTTCTTCTTGAGTCACTTGTGATCTTCCTGAAATGTTAGTGCTCAAGGAAAATAGCAAATAAAATAATATTCAATGAAAAGCTGTTCCAAAAACACTCATTATTTGGCATCATCAAAATCTCAAACTCAGGGTCATGGGTTGTAACAAGTCAGAGAATCTTCCAAGTTACAAAGCATCAGGAGCCACACCACATATAATAGACTCAAGAAAGAAAAAGGGTTACAAATTGACTCAAACATAGTCTACCCAATCTTGAGCTGGTTCCAAATTGCAGTTTGATCGTGTAGACCTGAAATGTCAGTAAATAAGGCAGTCGTAGAGAACATATCATCAAAATCATAATAAGAGTGTTTGCAATAAGAGTGTTTGCTATCATCAAAATCATCATCAATGAAAATAGATCTGCAACAGCTTGAGCTATGATTAGAACTGTTGGTACCATGATTTAAACACTATTTTTTTCTCTTCTACTCCCAAGGCATAACATTACTGGTTGGCTGTATTTTTTTTAGTGCTATTTGGTTGGGGTTTTAGCCTGTTTTTACTGTTAGAAAGGCTATTTTAGCCGTCTTGGTTGGACTTCTAGGATTTTTGGTTTTCTTGTAGGCTGCTCTCACCAGGGTTTATGGTTATTTATCATTATATTAGTTATTTGGTTGGGACTAGAAATGTGCTGCTACTGTTATTATGGTTGTGATGCCCTGTTATCTAGATTTCCTTTATAGTAGTAACATCATTTGCATTTTCTTCTTAATGTGCCTAAGAGCATTTGGGTTTAGAATTGAGTGGAATTGGGGTTTCATTGTGATGGTTACATTGGGTTTAGCTTGCTGAGCTCAAATGGCCCTAATCTTTTATTGGGTCTACTATTTCGAATTCTGGTGTATATAGTCTCTTTTTTTGGATGCTAGTGTTGGATTAATTATTGCATGGATTTTCACTATATATATTTGACTTATGTGTTTATTGATTATTTAATTACAATTTTAGTGGATGGGATGTTCCTGAATATGAAAGGTGTGGTTGTGGTTGTTTGTTCGGTTATTTGTTTGTTTTAAATGTTGTTATCGAAGGGGTTTTCTTAGTATTTTATTGGTTGCTTTCTATTTTTTACTATTCTTTCCTTTATATATTAAGTTTGTTATATATCATATTGTTACCTGGATGGATTATCATTCTTATGGTTGGATGCCAAATGTCTTTTCTAGGTTTTTGTTAAGTTTTCTGCTTTGCTGGATGAGTATTAGGCTCTTTTATGTCAGGTTTTGTAAGGATAAGAATATGTGTCATCTTTAATGTTTCTAGTAATTATATTCTGGCGAATGGTTCTAATATTTGGTTGCTTTGGTGTTTATGCACTCGTTACAAATGGCTAGGTTTTTTTTTGTGTTTTTGTGGAGTAGCCTATTGGTTATTTTTTAGTTGGACTCATTTCCTTCTTGTTGGATGGTTGTTTGAGTTTTGTATTATCTATTGGTGGTCTAGAATGGAGTTTTCCATCAAGATTTCTTACACTGATCTTTGCCCAAGCATCTGTTGGAGTATTAGTTGTATAATATTCATGTGTGTTATATGGCCTATTTTGATTAGAGAAATGATATATTTCTTTATAAGGTCATCAGCTCCTATCTTAGTATTGAATCAGTGGTGATTACATAGCACTTCCCTATGGTTTTAATTATAAATTGTTATATCATCATTGGTTGTAGCTGGCTTTCTTGCCTTTATTTTAATTTTATTGATATTCACCCTTTCTTGTAGAATTTTTCTAGTGCAGGTTTTTCAAATTTTGATTTTTTAGCAAATATGGGGCTTAAAGTTTATCTTTTGATCTTTCTTCTTTTTGGGGTGTTGTCTACTTGTAACCCTAGAACGTACCTAAGTTTTTTGTACCTGCTACTTAGTAGGGAACTTAAGCTCATAAGGATTTTTCTTTTGATTCCTTTTGTAGCTCTTTAGAGAAGTAGAGAGCTTGAGGTCCCTTTAGACCTTGTAATATTTTCCTTAATTAACACACAAGCCACTCTAAGGGTTTCTTAAAAAAAAAATAAAGAGCAATATGCATGTTAATAGTAAAATCATAGCAAATATATTTATAAGATCATTAAATAAGTGTAGAAATAGTAAATTCACATGTAGTAATAGTAAAATCTATAAATAGTAAAATACTATGATATTGAAGCTAATAAAGCAAGAAAAGAGTATGAGTATAAAATCTATAAAACAATCATCATATCAGTAATACTAATCAACACAAAAATTAAATAAAGCATAAAATCAAAACATCAGTAAAGACTATTGAAATCAAATCAATGTAATAAAATCATATAAGAATACACACATGTTATCTAGGTATTATATATCACGTGCTCAAAATATTACAAGCTTAGTATCAGTGCAATGAATCAATAGTATCAAATAGTATTAATATATAAATAGTGGTATGAGCAGTAGAATAATACAATAATAGTAAATCCATGTAGTAATCAAAATTCATAAAATAATAAGAACAATGCCTCGGGATCATGCATTTCATTAGTCACACTAAACAAGTAAGAAGTCATGGCTATCACAATATTTTTTAGTATTGTATTAGTATCAGTAAACCAATAATTGATTTAGTAAATAGAGTTATCACTCATTGCATGTCGGTGTAGTAATCATTTCCTTATAACTCCCAATCAGTATGACATAAATCAGTAGAGGATAACACCAAATAAAAATATTTAAAGGAAAGTCAGTCGGCCTACCATTCTGTACATGTTAATCAGACTCCAACCAGAGGGTCAACATGTATTTACTTATCATTTGCACACACATTATTATTACACTACTATAACAATAACCTCAATCACATATTCACATTGATTTTCAATACATTACAGTAAATAAAGCATAATTAAGTTTAATTCAAAAAATGTCAAAATGTCTTACCATTAGACAATAAAAATCTTATTGCAAAAAAATTCACATTTTAAGAATTTAACCAAATAATAATATATTGCATAAAATAATACTATAAAGCTTTAGTTGAACTGATTCATTATTTTTAGATGTTAAAATAATTTTTTTGAGTAGGCAAAAATTATTGTATTTTTAAAATCACCTTGTAAATATTTTTAAATAAATACTTAAAATATTTATTATCTTAATCTCTATAACATATGAAAAGTTACACAGTGAAAGTTTTACCAATAAAATATTATTCTCATTTTTTGGAAATGAAAATACAAATTTGATCAAAAAATACTTCATTTATTCCTTCATAGGTTATGCAGCGTTTGTCCAAATTTTCTTTACCAGCTGTACGTATAAACTCACATGTAATCTTCAGATTTTAGTGCATAAAAAATAGCTTAAATGTTTAGCATTCAATTGGGTTAAATGTCAATCTTCTATTCTCCATTCAGACAAAGGGAGTTCAATTTTTATGCCATTACCAAAATATGAAAGTGCAGAATATCCTTGTTGAACTAACATCCATATGTGATAATGCATAGATTGCAAGAAAACAGACATAAATTTTCCAAAAATTAAAAGAAATAATATTAAATAAAGGTGGTCGTGTGATTGAATATCCTTCTATAGTATTACAATTTCCAAAGTTACCAATTGATCATTTTTTAGAAGTTATTTAAAACTTAGTTTTTATATCCTACATTGATACCACTAGAAAGTTTGTGGAAATCGTTAAACATCTAGGAACTAGCTTGAGGTTAATTAAGAGAGGGGTGAATTTTTAATTTAAATCTTTTTTAAGTAAAAAAAGAAAATTCCTTTTTTGTAGCTTTTTTAAATATATGAAAATATAAATTTTATCCATTGATGCGGAAGTAGATTAATTTCATAATAATAATAAAATTAGAGTTTTCAATGCATAGCAACAAATAAAGCATAATTAAGTTTAATTCAAAAAGTGATGAAATGTCTTAACGGTAGACAACAAAAATTATATTGAGCTAATATTCACATTTTTAGAATTTAACCAAATTATAATATATTGCATAAAATAACACTCTGAAACTTTGGTTGAACTAATTCATAATTTTTACATGTTAAAATAAATTTTTGAGTAGGAAAAATTTGTTGTATTTTTAAAATCACCCAAATGAAAAATTTCAAATAAATGCTCAAAATATTCATAATCTCAATATCTATAACATATGAAAAGTTATGTAGTGAAAGTTTTATCAATACAAAATTATTCTCATCTTTCAAGAATGAAAATACAAATTTGATTAAAAAAATTCTAAAAATATAAAATCTTTTAAATCAAAAATAGTGTAAAGATTTCTCGTAGCAAGACAAGTAAAATTATTACTTGGCCCGATGGACGAAAATTGCGCCACGATCTTCAAATCCTTGCTTTTCCTTTCTCTCTCTTCTAGTTCTCTCTTATTTTATTAAATCAAATCTATGTCTAGGTAGAATGAACAAAATAAATGCTTTTAATAAATGTTAATAGTGGATTAAGATAATTTAATTAAAATAATATTTTTAATATTATATTAAGTCCTCAATGAGAAAAGTGGAGGGTTGCGTTAGGTAGTCGACATCTAGCATAAAACTTGTCAAACAATAATGACATGAATCCTTTAAGAAATAGATATCTTGAATCTATTGTTCAGAGTGATGGTGAAATAGATGGGGATATTATCAGCAGAATTCAAGTTGGATGGTTGCAGTGGATGAATGCATTGGGCTTGTTATGTGATAGAAATGTACCCCTCAAACTTAAGGGAAAATTCTATAAGATGGTAGTGAGTCCTGCAATGCTTTATGGTGTCGAATGTTGGCCATTAAAAGACAAGCATAATACTAAGTTAAGTGTGGCAGAGATGAGGATGCTCAGGTGGATGAGTGGCTTTACCCTTAGAGATAGGATACAAAATGAGCATATACGTGAAAAGGTTTGAGTAGCTCCAGTAGAAGATAAGATTAGAAAGAGTCGCCTTAGATGGTTTAGTCACATAAAATGGCGGCCTTACGATGACCCGGTTAGGAGAGTAGAGGTATTAGATTTGACTTATGTTAAGAAAGGTAGGGGTAGACCTAAAAAGACTTGGTTGGAAAATATTAGGAATGACCTTTCTTTATTAGATTTAAACGAGAATTTGACTTTTAATAGGACACAATGGAGAAAAAGGATTCATGTAGCCGACCCCACGTAGTGGGATAAAGGCTTGATGTTGTTGTTGTTGTTGTTGTAATATTTTAATATTATATATTTATTTAATTAATTTCTTTTAGTATAAAATTTATAAAAAAAATTGGGGAATAAAAAATATTAGAAAAATATACATAAAATAAATTATTTTATTTAAAAATTATTCATGAAATTGGATCTCAAAATGGACACATGATGACCCTAAAATCCTCAGTTGTACCTCTAGGTACTAATTTCTTAAGAATTTTTACCGGTGCCAAAAAATTATTAAAAAAATCGTGTAATTAAAATACCACAATCTCAATATTATGGCAAAGACGATTTGTAATTTGCAATTATATGGACTCCAAAAAAATATTTATTTGTGTTTAAATATGGGTTATTACAAAACATCATATCATCAATTAGGGATATTAATCCTAACAGAGCTTAGCTAAAGAAAGAAGAAGATTCAACTATAGTAGCCTCAGATTCAAATATCTCTGTTGGTCTTAGAGACAAAGATGAACACTTAAGAAATATTGAGAAAGATGAAAGAAATGTTATTTGGAATTATATAAATGCAGGATCAGCTTGCTAAGATACAACTGTCTTACGTTGAGCAGCCACAACTAATAATGCATATAGTAGGTGAGAAGAACAAAGCCAGAAGTAACCCTAGTGATTCCTACAATTCCTAGGATGGTGGAGTGAAATCCATATCCCTATTGACTTTATCAAACTTATACTTTAGCCCATCAAAGACAGGGTCAAAAATAAATGAAAATCATTTTACATATATTATGATGGTAAATAATAAAAATGAAATGAAAGTAGAATCTTATGGAGAACAAAATTAAGATTTAGTTGTGATCAATGAAAATTCCCTAAAAATTGATCCTTCAAATTTGACCTCTAAAGAGAATGATTAACCTAAAGCACTATCAGATAGTGATATTGAAAATTTCAATTCAAGGAATATAATTTTGTTGATAGCAAATATTTTTGGCATTTCTATTTCTTTATTATTGCCCTGCTTATAAACTTTTCAGGTCCATAAGGTCAATTGCAAATCAAGCCAGCTGAAGATTGAATAGATTAGGATTGAGTCAGTCTATAAGTGTAATTCCAATGTTTTTACTTTTTCTTAAATCAAATGTAATAAGGTGGTTCATGATGCTAAGTAAACTTACACACACACTCTCTAGGGGAGAAATTTTATAGGCCTAAGAGTTTTTCTATTTTTTATCACATCATATAAGATGATCCAAAAATTCTCTTGGACGATCTATTAAAATTAGAAACCCTAATTAGGACTCCTATGTTAAGACAACCAAATTAGGCAAATCGTCCTAGACGATATTTATATCGTTCTGGATGATAAGTTCAAATCAGAAAGAATCAATCTCCAAACTCTTTTAGGTATGACATTATTTTTATAAATAATATAGGATAATCCCATATCACCCTTACAATCATGCCTAAATTAGTTAGGTGATTAAGGAAAATAATTAAGGTTTGATTGGTAGATTATATTATCCTAGACAATCGCAAGATCATCTTGGACAATCAATTAGAAAAACCTTAGTCTTATCCTAGATCACATGGATGACCAGAATAATATGCTAGATGATAAATTGAAATTATCTATCATCCATGTTATCACCTAAATGACCAAAACGATGTGATGGATGATAATCCTTAATTTTAAACAAATTATACGAGATGATTCAAGAATCATCCTGGATGATATGTTCTATTTCTTCATCATCCAACAAATATCTTCTGGATGACCAGAACGATCTGTTTGACGATATGTATTATTTTGAACTAATCATACATAATGATATGCACATCATCTTGGACCATCAGAATAAACAAGACTTCTAATTGTCCAGCCCTCCCAGGTCGCCCTAGCTGATAGGGCTGAAAATATACTAATCGTACATGATGATCTATCGATCATCCTAGATGAACTTTGATGGCAAGTTGCAAATTAGGGCAAATTTTAAACCCTTCTTTATAAGATCTCTTGTTTATTAAAGAGGAGATCTTTTGCTGGTGTCCTGACCTACGAGAGCTAAAAGAAGGACAGGGAGATCTTGGAGAGAGAGAGAGAGAGAGGATCTTGTGAGGGGGAGTTTGTGAGGGGTTCACAAAAGTTACTCTAAGAAAGGATTTGAGTCATCTTCTCCAGTCATCTTCCCTGGTTTCTTGGAGGCTTTAAGGAGGTCTTCTTCAACAATCGATCAAGGTTCTCTGCCTACTTCGGGAGGAAGCAAAAGAAGGTCGAGTTCTTTCTCTCACCAAGGTCAGTAGAAAGGAGTTTGTAAAGGCTTCTCCTCCTAGTTGTGGGAGTAAAAGGAGAGTCACTATGTTTTAGTGTAATACCTAGAGGAGAGGCTCCAGGGAGTGGACGTAGGCCAAGTTGACTAAACCACTGTAAAATCTTATGTGCTCTTTCTTATTATTTTTCTGCATTTTAATTATGCACTTTATTTTCATGTAGATGATTATATGGTTTTATGTTTTAAAATATTTCAAAAATATTGTGTTTTTTTTTATTTAAGAATTTTTAAAACTACCAATTCACCCCCCCCCCCCCCCCCCCTCTTAGTTAGCCTCGTGCAAGTTCATAAAGGCTTAATAACCCTAACGAACTTTCAAGTGGTCTTAGTGCAGGATTCAAAAAATTTAGTTTTTGAAAACTTTTGAATTTTGATCCATGGCTAACTTTGGTAACTGAAATACTATAGAAGGATATTCCATTACCTGACCATCATTATTTGATAATATATATTTTGATTTCTAGAAAACTCATATGTGCACTTTCTTACAATATATAGATTATTGCATGTGGATGATTGTTAAAGAAGGTTATTTTGCACCATCGCGTGAAGTTAATGGCATCAAAAATAAACTTCTATTTATTGAATGAACTCTTGATAACAAGGATCTAGCACAACTTAATACAAAATGTTTAAAATATTTTTTCTATACTTTGAAATCTGAAGATTACATGTGTATTTCAACTTGTACAACTGGTAAAGAAATATATGATAAATTATGTATCACTTATGAAGGCATAACTGAGGTTAAGCAATCTAGATTAAATATCTTGCTTCATGATTATGAACTCTTTTGCATGAAACCTAGTGAGTCAATATCTAAAATGTATAATAGGTTTATACAAATTATCACCTCATTACATGCCTTAGGAAGAGAACTCACTAACTATGAGAAAGTTAACAAAATCTTGAGATGTTTACCATCTTCCTATGATGCCAAGATAACTGCTATCACTGAATCCAATGATTTGATTACTTGTTCTATTGATAACTTACTTGGATCACTCATTACTTACGAACAATGAGTGAGTCAAAGACAACTTGATGTTGGTGATAAAAAGAAGAAGAAAACTATGGCGTTGAAGGCTAATGATACATATACTAATTATTTTGAGTCTGAAAGTGATGATGTTGTCTTAATTACAAGGCAATTCAAAAGCTTTTAAAGGAAGAAATAAAAGCACCATCAGAAATGAAACAAAGGTAAGAGTAGCAAGAATACTAAAGGTTCTTCTGATGTTATTTGCTTTGAATGTAAGAAGCCAAAACATGTAAAGCTGATTGTCCTAAACTTAAGGCTCACCCAAACAAGGAGAAGGGTGAGGAGAAACCTAAGTTTGGGAAGAATAAGAAGCAAATTAAAAAGGCTTTCTATGTAGATTATGTATCTAACTCCTCTGAGATTGAAGCTGAAGAGGAGACTAACAACTTGTGTTTGATGGCGGATGAACATCGCGATCATTCTGACCAAGAATAGGTATGTAAACTAAACTACGATTAATTACTTAAAGTTTCTGAGAAAATACATTCATCATATAGCAAACTTAAGAAATCACATGCTAATCTGAAATTAGAATTTTTAAACTTGCAAAAAGAGTATAAAGTTTTGCTTAAATATCACTCTACACTTGATAGCAATCACATGAAACTATTGGATGAGTTTGATGAATTGAACAAGCAATATAAATTATTGAAATCATCCCACACTGAACTTGAAAATTATTTTAAAATATTTAGGGATGAATCTGAGAGTAGGGAGCACTATTTAAAAGTTAATAATACTATTTTAGAAAGTTTTAACTCATTTTTAAAAGTTGAATTGAAAGCACTTGAGGAAAATAGGATTCCACCCATACTTGAATAATTTTTTATTCCAGATCTGAAGACAAAAGTTTTGAAACCTATGAAGAGGCACTATAACCCAAATAGATTATTAAACTATTTTCCTAGTGCTAGATATTTTTCATATGGCATGCTATGACACATCTCCTTGCACTGTTCACTATAGTACACATTGAGTGTGGAGACCCAAATTATATGATTCATAGTATAACACATATGTATTGCATTCTTCTTTTCATAAGAAGGGACACAAACTTGTTTGGATTCTTAAATCTAACTTTTGATAATTTTGTAGGTGTGCTCTCACATAAGACCTCGTGAGAGCATGTGGTACCTGGATAATGGATGCTCACACCACATGACTAGAGACACCAAACAATTCATTTTACTGGAGACCAGGGCTGGATGCAAGGTCACTCTTAGAGATAACACCACTAGAAAAGTGTTGGGCGCATGTATAATCAAAAACTCCAAAAAACTTTTGATTGAAAATGTTTTACTTATTGACGACTTGAAACACAACTTGCTCAGCATCAATCAGCTTTGTGATGAGGGCTTTATCATAAAATTTTTGTCAAACACATGCATCATAAACTTCAATAATAACACTATTTTACAAGGAAAAATGATTAATAATATTTATATGCTTGATTTAAATAATATTGAATGTGCTGCATTTTTCTATTTAAAAATTATTATTGATGAGTCTTAGTTGTGATATAGTAGGTTATGTCATGCTAGCATAAAAACCCTTATAAGAGTAACCCAAAAGGACCTAGTTAGAGGTATCCCCAAGCTTAAGTTCACTAAGGACCACCTATATGATGCCTGTCAACTAGGGAAACAAGTCCAATTCTCTTTCAATTCCATTAAGAACATTAGCACCTCTAGATCTTTAGAAGTCCTTCACATGGATTTGTTTGGATCCATTAGCACTGCTAACTTAGGGAGAAAAGTCTATGAATTTGTGATTATCTATGACTACTCAAGGTTCACTTTAATTAAATTTTTATCATATAAAAGTTAGTCTTTTGATGAATTTAAATCCTTCTCCACTTGGATCAGAATAAGCTCAGTTTTGGATCTTGACCATCCATAGTGAACATGGTGGAGAGTTTGAAAATGAGAGATTTGAAAACTTTGTGAGGATCAAGGGATTAGTCAATCCTTCTCAGCTCCTAGGACCCCTCAGTATTACAAGGTAGCTGAAAGGAAGAAAGGATCTTAGTAGAAGCCACTAGAGCCATGCATGCTGAGTATTCACTTCCAAAATATTTTTGAGATGAAGTAATAAACACAGCTTATTATATGTTAAATATGGTGAATGTTATATCTAAATTGACTAAGACACCCTATGAATTCATTAAGGGTATGACACCTAACCTTTTTTATCTCCATGTCTTTGGTTGTAAGATTCTCATTCTTAACAATAAGAAATCACTCTTAGGAATATTTGACCCAAAATTTGATGAAGGAGTATTCTTAGGATATTCAAGTGTGAGGAAATCCTTTAAAGTGTTTATTAAGAGGATATTGGTGGTTAAGGAGACTACTCATGTAGTATTTGATGAATCTGATTCTAAGAAGTCGTTAGTTGAGGAAGAAGATGAAGTATGAGAGATTATCCAATGAGTAGAAACTATAAATATGGAGAAAAATATAGGGCCTCAAAACACTAATGGAGTAGGTGAGATTACTTAATGAGTATAAACTACAAATCTGGAGGAAAGGGAAGAACCTCAAAATACTTTGCGTAGAGATTGGAGATATTCTTCGAGTCATCTTAAAGAACTAATCTTAGGAGATCCTTCTGAAGGTGTTAGAACTAAATATGGACTTAGGAAGGAAGTAAACCATTATGCCTTTATCTCAATGAATGAACCCACCCACATAAATCAAGTCCTTTATGATGAATTCTAGATCTTAGCTATATAAAAAGAACTTAATCAATTTGTGAGGAATGATGTCTAAGAGTTAATAGAAAGACTTAAGAATCAAAGTGTAGTAGGAACCAAATGGGTCTTTAAGAATAAAGTAAAAGATTCTGGTGTGCTGGTTAGGAATAAGGTAACATTTATGGCTAAGGGGTAGAACCAACTAGAAGGGATTGATTTTAAGGAGACATTTGCCCTTCTAGCTAAATTGGAATCAATTAGAGTACTATTAGCCTTTGCTTGTTATAAAGGATTTAAACTTTTCTAAATGGATGTCAAGAGTGTCTTTTTAAATGGGGTAATAAAAGAAGATGTGTTTGTAGAGCAACCCTTAGGTTTTGAGAGTTCTTAATTTCTAAATCATGTTTACAAATTAAAAATGGTCTTATATTGATTAAAATAGGCACCTAGAGTATGTTATGAGAGGCTTAGCATATTCCTATTAGAGGGGAGTTTGTTAAGGGGAGCGTAGACACCACACTTTTTCTAAGGAAATTAAGAGACGAGCTACTCATTATTCAGATATATTCTTATGATATACTTTTTGGATCTTCTGATAAAATGTTATGTGATAATTTATGTAAAATAATGAGTAAAGAATTTGAGATGAGTACGAAGGGAGAATTATCTTACTTTTGGGCTTTAACATAAGAAAAATGAATGATGAAACCTTTTTTATTATATGAATTTGATTCTGCTTTGTTTACTCCATATATTAGAGAATGAGTTTTTTTTCTAATATCTAGAAGATATTCTAACAACTAAGAGTATTTAAAGCTTCCAGAAGGGAGCTAGCTTGCAAAAATGACAAGAGAAATAAAATAAGCCAAAAAGAAAAAAAAAATTGTAAAGATAGGCAATAATCACCAAAAAAATTGAAAGATACATAAAGTGTATCAAAAATCAAAAGATGCACAAAGTGTGCCAATCAATTGACAAGTGGTACAAAATGAATTCATAAAAAAGCAAGCTTCCTTAATTCTCTTTCAAATCATTAAATCTTAGAAGAATTTATGTGTCACTTAATATTTTTAAAAACTTCATTTCAAAATTTATGATTTTGACTAATTACTTTGATATATTATCCTATAAGATATTGTTCTGGAATGAAGTTTTGAATGAATCACTTTTTCTTATTTGATTGCTTTTTCTGAGTTAGATCTTTATTTTCAAAAAATGATTTGCCCTATAAGAAGTCTGAGCTAGGATAATAGGATCAATTTTCTACATTTTTTCATATTTTAGCGATGTTAACTCATTTCTTACAAAGTTTTAATTCAATCACATGAAAAATTTATCATAATCTTGCTTTGGTAAAAAAAACTTTGTTTTTTGTTTTTTTTTTTTGACATTTTATCATCTTTTCATTATTTTATATTTATTTTTTATTAGTTTTTCATGTTTGGGGAGCTATTTGCTTCCATCCAGTTTTTTTCAGCCCCCACCACCTCCTCCTTCGTCTGATCAGGGTCCCTCATACTTGTAGTCAATTTTGATGTTTTTTGTGTGATGTTTTTCTTGTACTACTATTAGTTTTTTATTTGTATTTTCTTCTTTATATTTCATTTTTATTTCCTCCTCCTTTTGTGATGTCAAAAGAGTGAATAGTGTTAGTGCTAGTGTTAGTATTGGTTCATTGTATTTTTGTTTTTTATACTAATGTTGTCAATGTTGTTTCATTGTATTGTTATTTTTTACCACCTGCTTATTTTAGTAAAATTTGCATTTCTTTGTTCGCATTGTTCTCCTTTACTTTGTGTTTCATTAATCTGCTTGAGTTAAATTTCCTTATAAATGTTTACAATCATAAAAAAGGGAGGGATTATTGCAAACTTAGATTCAAGGATTATAACTTTGATGATAGTAAACATTTATGATATTTTTGTTTCTCTATTATTGCCCTTCATATTAACTTTTCAGGTCCACAAGATCAATTGGAAATCAAGTCAGCTTAAGATCGGGTAGATTAGAATTGAGTCAGTTTGTAAGTGTAATTCCAGTGTTTTTACTTTTTCTTGAGTCAAATGTAATAAGTTGGCTCCTGATACTAAGTAACCTTCCACACACACACTAAGGGGGAGAAATTCTGTTAGCCTAAGAGTTTTTTTTATTTTTGATCACATTATACAAGACAATCCAAAAATCATCCTAGATGATCTGTTAAAATCAGAAACCCTAATCAGGGCTCCTATGTTAAGACAGTCAAATTAAGCAAATCATCCTAGATGATATTTTACATCATCTTGGATGATAGGCTCAAATAAAAAAGAATCAAATGCCAAACTCTTTTAGGTATGATATTATTTTTAGAAATCATAGGAGACCATATCGTTCTTATAATCATGGCTAAATTAGTCAGGTAACTACGGAAAGTAATTACGGTTTGATTGATCGATCATATCATCTTGGACGATCATAGGATCATCTAGGACATTCAGTCAGAAAAACCTTAGTCTTCTCCTGGATTACCTAGATGACAAGAACGGTATGCTAGATGATCAGTTAAAATTCTCCATCATCCAAGAATATCACCTGGATGACCAGAATGATGTGATGGATGATAATCCCTAATTTTGAACTAATCATACAGGACGATTCAAGAATCGTCTTCGATAATATGTTATATTACTTCATCATCCAACATATCTTTTAGACGACTAGAATGATGTGTTAGACAATATGTATGATATTTAATTAATTGTACAGGATGATGTACACATCGTTCTAGATGATCAGAACAAATAAGGCTTCTAATCGTCCAGCTCTCCCAGATCATCCTGGCTGATAGGTCTGAAAATTCACTGATCATACAGGATGATCTATCAATCATCCTGGATGATCTTTGATGGCAAGTTGCAAATTAGGGCAAATTTTAAGTATTTCTTTATAAGATCTATTATTTATTCAAGAAAAGATCTTTTGCTGGTGTCTTGACCTAAGAGAGCCAAAAGAAGGAGAGGGAGAGCTTGGGAGAGAGAGAAAGAGTATCTTGGGAGAGTTTATGAGAGGTTCACAAAGGTTACTCCAAGAAAGGATCTGAGTATTCTTCTCCAATCATCATCCCTGGTTCCTTGGAGGTTCTAAAGAGGTCTTTTTCAGAAATCGATCAAGGTTCTCCGGCTACTTTAGGAGGAAGCAAAAAGAGGTCGGGTTTTCTACCTCACCGGGGTTGGTGGAAAGGAGTTTGTAAAGGCTTCTCTGCCTTATTGTAGGAGTAAAGGAGAGTCATTATGTTTTAATGCAATATCTAGATGAGAGGCTCCAGGGATTAGACATAAGTCAAGTTGATCAAATCACTATAAAATTTGGTGTGCTATTTCTTATTACATTTCTATATTTTAATTTATGTACTTTATTTTCATGTAGATGATAATATGGTTTGATACTTTAAAGTATTTCAAAAAAATTGTGCTTTTTTATTTAAGAATTTTTAAAACTACCAATTCACCCCCCCCCCCCCCCCCCCCCGTTAGTTAGCCTCAGGCAAATTTATAAGGGCTTAAAAACCCTAATGAACTTTCAAGTGACACCCTCGAAATTAAAATCCAATGGAGTTCTATTGTGTTTACTTTTTTAGATTCAGACTCTCTATCTGAAAAAGACTTTACATTGCTTGAGGATAGTATATACCCCATCATAGTTTATCCTTTCGAGAAAAACTTAGAGATAGAGCTTCATGGTGGCAATAAAAGCCTTATTGTCTAGGATTCAAACTAAGGAAAAATGCAAGCATGTCTTATCCAATGATCCAAATCATACTTCAACTCTATAATCGAATCCTTCCTCCAATACACTAGGTCTTGATCCTGATGTTCCTAAGATTGATTACATAATCTTAGCCCTTCTTAGGAAATTACTAGATTTATTGAGCATCTATGATGCCCTCATTCTATCAAAAGAAATGAGAGAATCTTTAATTAAAGCATTTCTCAACCCAGAGATTTTTTTTAACTCAATTAGCTATAACTTTCCAAAATGAGGGTTTCTACCTCAAGGAAATCTCAGAAGTAACCTTTTTTATGAGAATCTACTTATGAGGACTACAGATATTAATCGCCCACTCTATGTTTCTATAAATATGTGGAGTTTCAAGTTATATATAGTTCTTATTTATTTAGGCTCATCGGTCAATATTATTAAAATAAAGATTCTCGCATACCTAAAAATTGACACGCATAAGCTCAGCATCGATAATATGATATTACATGGGTTTAATAAAAAAGGCAAAGAGGCTTTAGGTTAAATTATGCTCTTATTATAAATAGGAGAGTTAAAAATATAAGCTAAAATTCATATAATTGATTCGACGATGTCCTTCAATGCACTTTTAGGTAGGCCTTTGATCCATAAATATAAGATGGTTCAATCTACCATACACCAATGCATCAAGTATCAATGAGATGGGATTGAATATATGATTCATGATAATTTGCAACTATTCTCTATTCATGAGATCAGGATCTATAAAGATGCTATGTACTTCACTATTAAAGGGTTCACTACTTATTTTTTAAAGTAAATTTACAATCAAGAAAACTAATAAAGAAAATGAAAAATGAAATAAAAAGTCAAAAGAAAAAGAAAGAGTGAAGGAGAAAAGCAAAGAAAGAAAAGAAATTGATAATAAATATGATGTTGAGGGTGTGATCTTTAGGCCTCCAAGCAGTTTCCCTCAATGAGGTGGGAGAATGACCCAAAGAGCATGCGATTAAGGCTGTATTTCATTTGAAAGAAAAATACCCATGATGCACATTGAATTATAGTCGAGTTCATATGATGACTCAAATGTATAGGGTGCAAATATGGCTATTAATTATAAAAAGATAAATCCTCCTCTAAAATTTAATATCACTTTAGAAAAAGATAGTGATCTAGAGGATAATTTTCCAAAAACTCAAAGTGATGAGCCTAAATTAACAATATATGAAAAGCTCAGTAGAAGAATTAAAGCCTTAACCGTGCCCCCACTATCTGTTGATGGGTTTGTCAAGTTAGTAATTAAGGATTCTCCTAATCTAAGTGGTGAAGTATGAAGAGTCCAAAAGTTCTTCCCCAGTCCCTCCACCTCAAGAAAGAAAAATGATGCAAACCTTGAGAAGGAAGATTTCAATGAATTAATGGAATTACCTTTTAGCAATTTTCCTTTGTGTGAAAGAAATTATGTATCTAAAGGTCTAATGTAGGATCAATAGACTAAGGGCCAAGCCATTTACATAGATAAAACAAAAGAAACTTTAGTAGTGGTATCAATTTTTGTACCATTAGTTCATTTGATGATGATGAATTTTATCTCATGAAAAATAATCATCTTAAATCTAAAAGGGTCCTTATTGAAACTGTTTATTCTCTTGATATGATTTATTCAGAAACATTAGATGACTTAGATGAACTTCAAGTTCGAGACGCATCCTTTGAATTTCTACAACAACAACAAGAATCAAGCCTTTATCCCACAATGTGGGGTCGGCTACATGAATCTTTTTTTCCCATTGTGTCATGTTAAAAGTCAAATTATCATTCAAATCTAAAAAAGAAAGATCATTTCTAATATTTTCTAACCAAGTCTTTTTAGGTTTACCTCTACCTTTATTAACACAAGTCAAATCTAATACCTCAATTGTTCTAACCGGGTCATCGAAAGGCCTCCGTTTAATGTGGCCAAACCATCTATGGTGACTCTCTCTAATCTTATCATCCAGTGGAGCTACTCCAACCTTTTCACAAATATGCTCATTTTGTATCTAATCTCTAAGGGAAAAGCCACCATCCACCTAAGCATCCTAATCTCTGCAACACTTAACTTAGCATTATGCTTCTCTTGTAATGGTCAACATTCGGCACCATAAAGAATTTGCATGTCTCAGCACCATCTTATAGAATTTTCCCTTAAGTTTGAGGGAGACTTTTTATCGCACAACAAGCCCGATGCATTCTTCCACTTCAACCATCAAACTTGAATTCTGTTGATAATATCTCCATCTATTTCACCATCACTTTGAATAAATAGATCCAAGACATCTAAAATGTGTACTCTTATTACTAACTTGATCCACCAAAGTCACAATCCCCTCACTAGGTCTATTGCTATTAAATTACACTCCATATATTCAATTTTAGATCTACTCAAGCGAAACCTTTATACTCTAATGTTGACCTCCATAATTAAAGTTTACCTTCAACTCTCTCTCTAGACTTATCAACAAAAAGAATATCATCAGCAAAAAGCATACACCAAGGTACATCCTCTTACAAATGTCTAGTGAGAACATCCATGACTAAAGCAAAAAGATATAGGCTTAAGGTCGATCCTTGATGCAAACCAACCAAAATAAGAAAATACTTGGTCAAACCACCTTGAGTTTGAACACAAGTAATATCTCTTATATACATATCTTTAATGAATTGAATATAAGCATTATTAACTTCTTTCTTTTTAAGAACTCTCCATAGAACTTCTCTTGGAACTTTATCAAATGCTTTCTATAAATCAATAAATATCATATGTAAATCCGCCTTAATCTCTCTATATTTGTCCGTCAAACCTCTCAATAAATGTATGGCTTCCATAGTATACCTACCTAGTATGAATACAAGTTGATTTTGAGAAATATTAGTATAACACCGCAACTTACACTCCATAACTCGCTCTCATAGTTTTGAAGTATGACACAGTAACTTAATTCCTGTATTATTTACACACTCAGCTGCATCACCTTTATTCTTAAAAATAGAAATTAACACACTCTCCATTGATTTAACATCTTTTTAGTCTTCAAAATAGTATTAAAAAGTTTAGTAAGCAAAGAAATTCCTTCATCTCCCAAGCATTTCCATATCTTTATTGAAAAACCATCAGGTCCAATAGCTTTTCCTCACTTCATTTTCTTTAAAGCCTCTCTAACTTCAATTTTACTAATACGCCGAATAAAAAAACAAAATATTTTATTTTCATTTTGGGTGCTAAAGCCACTAAAGTCAATTATATTTTCATAATCTTCATTAAAAAGTTTAGCAAAATATCTCATCCATCTTTGTTAAATATCATCTTCTTGAAAAGTACTTTTTGATCTTCATCCTTAATATATTTCACTTAAACTAAATCCTTACTACTCATATATCTTTGTTTGGCTAACTTATATATATATATATATATATATATATATATATATATATATATATATATATATATATATATCTTTCTCCCTCTTTAGTATTTAATCTATTATATAAATCATTAAAAGCTAAGCTCTTTGCATTGCAAATAGCTTTCTCAGATTCCTTACGAGCCTCCTTATAGATTTCCCAATTACCAAAAATTTTACATCTAAACAAATTTTTATAACAAATCTTCTTATTTTTTATATTCTCTTACACATTTGCATTCCACCACCAATTATTTTTACTATTAGAAGCTTTACCCTTCAAAACTCTAAGCACATCCTTTACAATATTCCTAATATCACTATACACTTTTTTCCATATTACATTAGTATCTATATGCACAGATAAAATCCTAAAATCTAAAATCTTATTCTAAAAAATACTTTTATTAATATTCTTTAAATACCCCCATCTAATCCTAAAAATTGTTTAACTTCATTTTTTTATTTCTACCCCTTTATCTTAAAGTTCAAAAGGAATAATCGATGTTGGGTATATAAATTTTTACTCAGAATAACTTTACAATCTTTACAATCTAAATGATCAAAATTTTTTATAAGAAAATCATCAATCTATATTTTATAAGTGATAAGATTCTCATCTCTTTTTTTAAATAAGGTAATAGCTATTAAGAAATAACAAGTAGAAGAAAAATCTAATATGGTCTTATCAACTTTATTTGTCATTCCAAACTAATAGCCACAATGAATGCTTTTAAAATCATCTACATCTCTACTAGCATGTCCATTTAAATCTCCTCTAATAAAAACTCTTTCTTCAAGAGGTATCTTTTGTATTAATTATTCTAAATCATTCCAAATTTTTAATTTTGAACTCATATCCAAACCTACTTAAGGAATAAAAGCACTTATAATATTAACAATATTATCAACAAAAACATTCTTTAAAGCTCTATTTCTATCTCCAATTCTATTATTTTTTTATAAAATTATCTTTCAAACTCTTATTTATAATAACACTTACACCATTTCTAGTATGACTCCAACTCGAATATCATAGTTTATATCCTAAAATATCAATCTCCTTAGTCTTCTCTCCAATTTCCTGAATACAATATTCATTATCCTATGAATCATAATATATATTAATTTCATTAATTTTCTTGAAGGGAGCCTATATTCCAAGTTCTTATCCTAATTTTAGTGTTATGGACTAGCTTCTTTGCCCACATCCATCCTTGATGTGGGATCCCTTACCTATTTAACATTGCACCCGGGTGCCAATACAACGGATCTTGCACACTTGTTATTGTATTCAACCCATACAGTGCGTCGTAACCTTTGAATTTATGGAAGAAATTAAATCAATAGTCAATAAATTAAAAGAAATTAATATTGGAATAGAGGATGACCCTTGCCCTACCTTTATTATCTCCTTATTGAGTGAAGATGAATTGAATGATCTAATCAAACTCCTTTATGATTTTAAGGATTAATTTTCTTAGACATATAATTAAATGTTGGGCTTAACCTTTGAGGTAGCAGTTATGGGTCTCCAAAAGGATACTACGAGTAGAGGTTAGAATATAAAGGGAATAATCACACTATCTTGTAGGACAAAACAGTCGTAGGCCTTTACACTCTATGCAAGAAGGCTGATATGAGAGCATATGGGATCATACATACAATTAATCGTGGAGGATAGTAATTTTCACCTATACAGTTAGATGGATAGTGGAACATCATGTTTGAAAAATTAAATGCAGAGTTTCTACAAGGGCCTAAAGTTGGGGAATCCTAATCACATGCAAGGATTAGAGGGACCTAAAGGGCTTTAAGTATTAGGATTCACCTCACTGGAGCTAGTTAACGGTGCACCGACCGTAGCACCTCCATTTATTCTATCTTATTATCTGAATCATCTCTAATGCACCAAGTTTGACATACATAATTAACCTAGGAGTTTCTAAAATTTATAATTAATCCAAGTTAAATCTAAAAAATACATTCTAAGTGTCATGCTTCTCAAAATTAAGAGCTCAATAGAGAAAAAATAAAAGCCATCTGAAATTAAATCAAAATAAAAATTAATTTAAAAATAAGAAAAAGTTATTAATTAGTTAAAATAAATAATTAAAAAATATTAAAAATATCAAAATAATTTTAAACATTTGTTATCATCACTAGGAGTGATCAATAATATTTGGGGAGACTCTAATTAAATAATAAATTAGACTGAACTTGTAAAAGCCATAACTAATTTTAGGAAACTTCAAATACACAAACTCAAAGGCATTGGACTCATCTCTGGGTCAAGTATTTAAAAAAAAAATGAAATTTTTAGAATTCAAAGTAAATTAAAAAAAATCAAAATTTAGCCAAATTTAATTAATTAAATAATACAATAAATAGGAAAATTTAATAAATCATTAAAACTCAACAAATTATTAACTTAATGAATTAAATCAAATAAATGATAATCACTCTTCATAATCTGTCAATGAAATTTTTAGGGTGAATTACCTTATAATATGGGGCTACATGTTCTAAAAAGGCCTTGGTCCTCGTACCCATTATGACAATGCCATGAATGAGTTGATATAATATAAGTGTCAATTATAAATATTACACATTAGTAATCTATAAATTAAATAATTAAAAATAATCAACCAACCGTCAAACTTAAATAAGTAATTGTTGGTTAACCCAAGCTTACAAGACTATTAACTTAGCTCCAATGAGGGTGAAATGAACCTCATAGCTCTAATTTAACAAAGATAATTACTATTTAATTTAAATAATTATAAAATTCAATAATGAAATACTTAGACATTTGAATCTCTCACACAACTTGCTTGACTCCTTTTATGAAGACAAATGTGTATTGGATTGAAAGCTTTAAATGACTAATCAAAATACCATAAAGAACCAATTAATAAATAATCAAATTCAACAATTAAAATTTATCCTAAAATAAATCCTAAAACATAAAAAATACTAAAACTTAAACTATAATTCCCTTAGCTTTCAACAAAAACCAAATTCAACCCTTAGAAAATTTTAAAGAATAATAAATCCAAGGACATATCCAAATCACACAGCATGTAGAGACTTATTAGGACAACCAACACTAGTTTTAGGCTAGGAAGTTATTCCTTTCATGTGCTTTTATGTAATATGAAAATGATGAGTATGTGAATGAGTGCTAGTTGTTATGGTTTGATGTGATGAATTTTTTAATGCTTATACTATTATGTTTATACCATATTGCTTATGATGTGATATGGGATGAGCATTTAGATTTTTGTAAGTTATGAGTGATTTAATTGTATACCACTAATCAAATTTTCTACAGGTGGCTATGCTTATGCATGACTATAAAAGGGTGGGGGGGGGGGGGGGGTGGGGGAGGGAATTAATCATAATTTAAATCTAATCAAATTTTTTATAGATGTTTTTGTTGTTTAACTCTCATAGTAAAGCATGGCCAAGATATATTTAACTTAAAAATTAGCAAATAATTTTGATGCGATGTGATATTGATATTTTTTATATATTCAATTGCTTTACTATCATGTATGGAGTTTAAGTTTTTTTTATTTTTCTAATTATGTAATTTAGTGAAAGTAAAGAGTTGTGAAAACTTGAAATAAATCAGTTTCTCAAATAATTAGGGATCCAAAGGGGAGAAAACATCCTTAATTTGAAAGTTCTTTTCATTTGGATGTCTAATTGAGAGAATATACAATAAAGAAGGGAAGAAAGGAAGATGATCCAGGATGAACCAGAAGAAAAGAACTAAGTTGAAGAAGAAAAATCAAAATGCCTTATTTTAATACTTGCATCATTTCATTGGTGTAGAATCCAGGTTATTATTAGAGCTTGACCACCTTTACTTTCAATAGACCCTAGTTTATAATTGAGTGATATTTTCCAGATGGACTTTTGATGTTTATACTCTTTTAAATTGATATGTTTACATTATTTGTATAGTGAAAATTGCATATTTTTCATAGATTTCTTTCTTACATGTTTATGTGCCTGAATTTTGAATAGGCTTTTAGGGATAAATTTTTTTTCTACTCATAATTTTAAAATAAAATTTATGAATAAATAACATTGAAAGCTAAGCGCTCTAGGAAAATAAATCGGAAACCATTCTAGATCGCATGCTTGTTTTTTATATTTCTATCATTGTCTTACCACCCAAGAGTAGAGTTCAAATAATCTGACCTATAAGGATGATGTCATGAACCTGGGGAAGCCTGGTTTGGTAAAAAAGTTTATTTTAAGCCTTTTTAAAACTTCAATCATTCATAATTTGTGGTACTTCAACTAGCATGCATCACATTAGAAATGAACTAAAATTAAAATTTAATCACATTTGCTCTAGGAGAAAAATAATGTTCATAAGTAAATGATCACTTAGGATTTTCTTACTATCCTATAGTGCCCAACTTAGATCTTGGTTTTGAGATAGATCTAAAATCATAAGTCATCATTCTCCAAGAATATTATCCTAAATGTGTTTGAAGATAGCTTTTTCATAGCTATTTTAAAATTTTGTCTTTAAAAAGTTATTTTTAAAATACATTTAGAAATTGTGTTTGAAAAAAATAGCTATTAAAAATAAAAAAATAAAAAAAAGCTAAAATTGCTCAAATAAAACCTTTAAACTCTCATTTTTGTTACTACTTTTAATTTAAGGAAAGTATAATAAATAGCTTTAATTGATTTCTATTAAAGTTAAGGTTCAAAGTATAAATTTGATATTAAAAAACATTAACAATAATTTTTTTAGAAATTTAAAAGTATTTAAATATATTTCACTAGAGTTTACATTTTTATATAAGATTACACCGTCTAGATTATAAGAGATATATAAATAATTATATATATTCTACTTTAAATTCGATCTTAAAATTTTAGCAATAATTTCTAAAGTTTTTATCAAGTAAATTAGCTAATTAAAAAAATAAAATAATATAAAAATAGAAGCTCGCAACACGTCTCAGCGTTAAGCGTAAGCGTAAGCGTAGAGTATCAGATGGGAGAGGATTTCATGGAAACTCCAAGCTTCCGGACTGTTCTTCAAATACTACGAAAACGACGACCGGAAAACGATGTCCAGAAGAAAAACAAAAAAAGCGAGGTTCGATCGCTTTTTGTCGCCATGGACGCTCCACTTCACTTCAAGTGTTCTGAAAAACCCAAATTTCTTTCCACCTTCAGAAATCCTAGAACTTCTAGATTTCTCCAGCCATGGCTTCTCTCTCCAACTCTTCGCTTCTTCGCTTCGTATCTCGCAATGAAAGGAGAGGCGATCGCTTTAAAGAGGTTCTTACCGCCAACCTCGGGTGTTTTGCTTCTTCTCCGAGTCTTCCAGGCTTCAGATTCTCCTTGGAGGCAAATCGTTGTCCGGCAAGAGGATTCTGGGCTAGGGTTCCTCGAGCCTCTGCTGAGGCTGCTGCGGTGGTCGAGGATAAGGGAGAATGGGGGTTGGAGGAGAAGAATGGAGTGAAGGGAAGGCCTCTGAGGGTAGGGATTGTGTGTGGTGGTCCTTCTGCTGAACGCGGGATTTCGTTGAATTCTGCTAGGTCTGTTCTGGATCACATCCAGGTTAGTACGCATTGGTTGATGCTTTAGTAATCTGATCTATGGCCAGTCAGAAGAAATAGTTTTATTTATTATACATAAGTTTTAGTTCAACTAGATGAGTACATAACGGGAGACGGGGAATCTCCTTCATGATTTTAACGAGGTTAAGAAAGCTCCTATGTTGGATTGATTACTTTTATTCTTTCCCAGATTTCATTCATAGGTACCAGATTATGAGTGTGAAAGCAGTAAAATGCCCTTTATTTTAATTCTATATATTTAATATGTAAAATTCCATCTGCAAATGACTTCTATATGATTTGAATATATAGAAACAACTATTCATACATGAATGTGAAATGTTCTGAAATGCTTTTGGGACATTTTTTTCCTTCTTAATCTTCTGTGATTGTGCAGCAGTTAAAATTTTTTTAAACATCACTTTCAAAATAATTGAGAATGTTAGATCGTGCTACTTTAACTCTGTCAGAACAAAGAATGAATATCCAATTCTAGAATGGCTGAACATCTTAGCATCTACTTGATGTTTGTGAGGGTGAGGAAAGATGAACCTTCTTTCAAGTTAGTGTTCAATAAGGTTATATTGTACAAATTATGCCAAAAATTATATTCATTGCTGAGATGCTAGAAAAAGCATGGTCGATGAATTCGTTGACCACGTTATATGATCCACAAGCTGAT
This sequence comes from Dendrobium nobile, assembly GCA_022539455.1. Lineage (NCBI taxonomy): Eukaryota > Viridiplantae > Streptophyta > Magnoliopsida > Asparagales > Orchidaceae > Dendrobium > Dendrobium nobile. The sequence goes on along the minus strand of CM039732.1, from coordinate 10,973,962 downwards.
TTAGTTGAATGAAATGATGATGGCGAAAGATGGATGTTGTTTCACAAAGAATTGGCCTAGAAGAACCTATTTAAATAACAAGACCTGTTGCATGAGCTATTCTGATTAGTTTGGATAGGTCTTACTGTTTCTATTACAAGTTGCCTAGTCATTTAGGTTTGTGATAGGTCTAACTGCTTTTATTAGAAGTTGCCTAGAACAATTGGTTAGAATAGGCCTTACCGCTTTATTGAAATTTGCATGTAATTTTTATTAGAAATAGGTCTTACTGCTTCCATGGAAGTTTCCCGGAGATTTAGGTTGGGGTAAGACTTATGGTTTTTCTTAGAAGTTGCCTGCTTTTATTAAAGTTTAGTTTGAACTTGATTTAGGATTAATTACTTCATTTTGAAGATCTCCTAATGAATTGATTAAAAATAGGTCTTACTGCTTCTATTTAGAAGTAACATAGAGTTTTGATTTGGGATTTATCAGGATTTATTACTTCGCTTAGCAAGTTCCCTAACAAAGTAGTTAGGAGTAAGTCCCAATGCTTTCTTTGGAAGTTGCATGTAGATTTGATTTAGTTTGAACTTAGGAATATTTACTTTGATTTCACTCTCCTTTCGTTTAAATTAATTAACTAGCTAATTAATTAATTGCAACAAATTAAAATTTCTTAAAATTGATTAATTATTTAATTAATTAAATTAAAATGTGAAAGAGATAATGGAGAATAATGTTTGCACTAAAACCTCCTGTACAATCAAACTATACATGAACAAAAACAAAACAAACCCAACTCTCATCAAACTCAGCTAAATACAAAGCTCGAAAACTCTCGCACGGTTTATTTTTATATGCTAGATATTGCCTAGATTAAACACCCAGATAGGCCATTGAGATTAATTTTTGTAGTGAAACTTCAGTTTACATTACACATCAAAATTTCACCTTTGTTTTTATTTGTGTTATCTTCTGATATTTTTCATTGTTATGTTTTAAATGAGTTTACATTTCATCGAACCCTGCCTTTGTAATGGTTTTCTCCCCATTTCCTCACTTTTGTCTTCACCAATGATGCTCGTGGCTTCAAAATTTTAAATAAATAACAACTGAGAATTTGCTCTTGGTTGAGCATAACCTGGGGACTTTTTCTAAATGAGAACGTACCAGTTCTTCTGCCTAATGAAAACAAAAATTCTTTCCGTTATCTGATTGCCTAAACTAAATATTTCTGGGAATGAAATTGTTATTTTAACTTTCTGTTTTGTTCACCTCAGGGAGAAGATTTGCATGTTACCTGCTATTACATTGATTTTGATTTCAATGCTTATGCAGTGTCTTCTGCACAGGTTAGTATTTCTGCCAATTTTGTTTACACAATTTACTTTTTGACTTGATAGTTATGTTTATATAAATATGCGCAATGGCTAATTACTGTTGTGTCTCTGATTTTTGGATCCCTCATCTCATTTATGCTCCATTTGCACCTTACTCTGTACCTTTGCTTTTCACCTATGCTGCTTCACAGAATTGAGTTGTGTCCATACAAATGGTATCAAATTAATGTGTCAATTAGTTATCAGATTATGGTATTTTTGTAACACTTGTTGTGATGGTAAATTTTGAGTAGCCTGATGGATTATTGCAGTATTCATTTTTATTTCTGTAGTCTCTTAAAGGTTCTTATATAGATCTGTACTTAGCCCACTATCTTCTCCTGTTATAGAGAAATAATATTTTGTTGGGTCATGGTTAAGGAGTTTGAAGACTAATATTGCAATATCTAACGATACTTATGATCTATATTTTTTGATGGACATTTTTTTTTTGACAGTTGTACTCAAATACTCCCGCTGATTTTGATTTCAAGTTAGAAAGGTTTGTAGTTCTTTGTTAAATCAAAACGTTCTGCTTCATTATTTTCTTGCTTATGCTGTTTGTATGCAATTTAACTTATACTGCTCTTCATGCAGCCTCGCCCATGCTTTTAGTTCTTTAACTGAGTTTGCGGAGCACCTTTCTATCTCTGTGGATATAGTTTTCCCTGTTATTCATGGCCGTTTTGGTGAGGATGGAGGCATTCAGGTTTGTCCTATGATTATAATGGGTAGTTTGGTGCATGTATTTGCCTTATGTGACCTATTAGTTTTCTAAAACCTAGAGACCATGGCCTCTTTCTCTGTGTGGTGACCGATCTTCTGTTTCAGCTCTTTCAAGGCCAACCTAACATTATCTCCAGAAAATTTTGACCTTATCTTTTGGGAATGCCATATAACCGAAAACCTTGGTTGTTTAAAAGTTTGCTAAAACATATTTTTCCTTGCCCTATCATAAAGTTGCTTGTATTTTTTATTCTGCCTAAAAAATTTAGGAGCTATTGGAGAAAGCGAACGTTCCATTTGTTGGCACTCCCTCAGCTGAATGCCGTCAAGCATTTGACAAGGTAGGTCTTCATTCTTTCCCTTTTCTGTGTCCTTTTCGTGAAAGAGGTACTACTTTCTATGCATTCAACAAGTCATGATGCGGTAAGCATCCTGTTATGTCATATATTAATTCTGAGGATCTTTTATGTAAAAAGTACAATTCCAAATTTATTCTGATGGATGATCCATAAGAAACTAGATAAGGGTTTAGTTCATAGCTTATATTTTGTGATTAATTTATATTTCTATTTCATGCATAACAACTTTTTATACTTAATTTGCGATCTTCTACTGAGGCAAAATTTTTTTATCCATTTTCTCTTATTGCTTCCATAATGAAATTCTCTTGCAACTATTTTTTGTAGCTAACCTTTGTAGGGTTGAAATTGGTTAAGAGTGATTATTAATAGGTGATTCACTAATCCTTTACTTATCCACTCATCACATATTTGATTATTTCATATTATCTAGATATTTGTTTTGTTCAAACACAAGGTGGTTTGACCGAGTATTTTTCTATTTCAGCTAGATTACATCAAAGATCAACCTTAAGCCCATTTCTTTAGACATTTTCAAGAGGTTGTACTCTGGTGTATGCTTTATGAGAGGGAGTTGATGGTAAACTTGAATTATGGAGGCCAACTTTAGAGTCTAATGGTTTTTCGTTTGAGTAGATTTAAAATCGAATGTATGGAGTGTAATTTTAATAGTAATAGATCCAGTGGAGGGATTGCAACTTTGGGTAATCAAGTCATTAATAAGAGTACACGTTTTAGATATCTTGGGTCTATTGTTCAGATTGATGATGAAATAGATGAGGATTTTATTAGTAGAATTCTAGTTGGATGGTTGAAGTGGAAGAATGCATTGGGCTTGTTGTATGGTAGAAAAGTCCTCAAACTTCAGGGAAAAATCTATGAGATGGTGGCGAGACTTGCAACACTTTATGGCATAGAGTGTTGGCCATTAAAAGAAAAGTATAATGTTAAGTTAAGTGTTGCATAGATGGGGATGCTTAGGTGGATGAGTGGCTTTACTCTTAGAGACATGATGCAAAACGAGCATATACGTGAAAATGGAGTAGCTCTAGTGGAATATAAGATTAGAGAGAGTCGCCTTAGATGGTTTGGTCACATAAAACGGCAACCTTCTGATAACTCAATTAAGGGAGTAGATGTATGAGATTTGGCTTCTGTTAAGAAAGGTGGAGGTAGACCTAGGAAAACTTGGTTAGAAAATATTATAAATGAACTTTCTTTATTTGATTTAAATGAGAATGTCCCTTAATAGAACACAATGGAGAAAATGGATTCATTTAGTCGACCCCAGTTAGTGGGATAAAGACTTGTTGTTGTAGATATTTGATTTGTTAGTGGTGGCACAAATTGATAATTCCAAACTATTTTCTATACAATTCCTATTTTATCATATACCTTGTTAATGTCTCATCACATATTTGATTTGTTAAAATATCAATATACTATTGTTAGCATGTCTTAAGTATTGTTTAGATATATAGGCTGGGGCGGAGTCATAAATTTTTATAAGTACACATACAAATTGATGATTTTTAAAATACTCTCAAAAATTTTTTTTTCGAATGATTTTTTAACTATTCTATTTAATAATTTATCGTGAAATAATAATTTGGTCTTCGAGAATATCAATATATTTTTAATAAATTATTAAATTATATATTTTATATTCTATTAGTTATATTACACAAAATTTTATTATTATTTTATTTCACATTAAATATTTAGGTATTAGTTTATAAAAAATATAACCTACACATAATTTTTCTTTATAGATAAATGATTTTTAGTGTGGCGAAGTTCGGACCAAGACAAGAAATTATGGGATTATACTTTTGTTGGATTTAGTTTTAATTTAAGTAAAAGTATAGTAAAAAGAAGAGAACAAATTGCTCTATTTCCCAATGTATAAGACACTAGTTCTCTAAGTTAGAGGCCTGGTTCAATCCCCTATATGTTCACCCTTTTTTACTTTTGAAAAGGTTATGCAAGATGGGCTTTTATTACTAGATGGGCCAGTGGGAGTCCGTGCCACAAGAGCTCCCACTATAGATCGGCTAGTGTATATAAGAAAGCATGCAATTTATAAGCTTCCTTCATAATCTCTATAATAAGCTTTTATTCAATCAACTAATTTAGTCCTTTAAACTATTAGAATTTCTCTTTTATTAAGGTTTTTGTCCCCCTAGTGAACAACATGGAAATTGTTTCTTTTTTTCAATCAACCAATGTGCAGTGGATTGGTTGTCTATAGTTGCAATTACGTTACTTTCATTAAGACTTGAAGTCATAGATTGAATTTATGGAAGCAGTTTTGTTTCATGGTTGCGTACATTTACCTTCAGAATTTGCATTGGTTAGAGCCTCTTGCATCACATACCTCTTTTGATGAATGTTTAATGGAGCATAAATGTGATTTCATTATTTAAGGAGCTATGCAATAGATTTCATGCCAAGCACTGCCTGCAACTATATTTATAATTTGAATTTTCTTAATTCCCCTCACATTGGTAGATGCAGAGCAGCTTTGTTCTTTGGGAAGTTTAGCAACGTGGAGGATTTTGATAGCTTTTACAGTTTGTTTTTAGATTTGGGTGGTGGCTTTCCTTGAACTCTTTATTCTCCGTTTCTTGGCATATCTGTGGTGGGTTGACTATGGTGGTTTGATGTTTCTATGGTCATTCAAATCCAATAGGAATATTTTTTTCTTTTGTGATTTTAGTTGTGGGATTTAAGCTTTTGCTACAATTTAGGTTATATGCATGTCTCATTTTGTGTGAGATTTTAGTGATAGATGTTGCTTCTTTTGTGGTTTACTGAATTTCCTGAACCTAATTCTTTTGTTTTGTTTTGTTGTATAATGAAATATGAGGGGAAGTTCTAGTTTTTTGTTCTATTTCTTCTACTTTCATTAGTCAATTCTTTGATAAAGTGGAGACTTGAAGATTTTTGAAGGAGGGTATCTATTGATAAAAACGTGATGCTTTATTCTTTTGATTAGGTGACTTTTTTCCCCTCACTTGATTTCTTTTATCTAAATCTTAGTATTGATATAAACTCGACTGTTGTGCCTGTGTCGAACTCCAGAGATTGAAGACCAATACACTAGCCGACCTCACATCCTCCAAACAACCTAATCTCTCACCCTATCCTCTATCCTGCAGCACCACACCGCAAGCTTCCAGTCGATCTGATCACCCTCCGGATCTTGAAATCGAACCTCTCGATTTCGTTCGACTACAATTCCCAACTCGTTTGAGACCTTCAACCAGCCTAGTCTTGATCACGACTGCACTCACCGACCTTCACCAGTGAAATTCGGCTCTACAACCCAACACCTCCACCTTTCCTCGACTGCCTGCTATCAAACCCGATGACCGACACGCTCCAGCTATCACTCCCTATCCGATTTCCAATCATCCTAATTCCCTCATCCGATAAAACGCCCAAACCACTCGCTGACCTTACTACCTTCGACCTAGCAAACTCGGAATCATCTAGGCTGCCTGTTCCTCTTAGCTTGCCGAACCAACCCAGCCCGTCACTCTTCTCTTAGTCAAGCATAGCTCTGTTCGTCCCTCTCTAGTTGCTACAGCCCGTAAGCCTCCTGCATCGAGCCTCACAACTACTTGATGCCTCACCCGATTGCAAGCTGCAAACAATCCCACTCGCTTTTGACGCCTCACAGCAAGCTTGCACAATCCCTCCCCACTTCCTATGAACTAGCCGATCTCCCTCACCTTATCCTTTCCTCTCAGCCAACACTTAAAGCAAATCAACCCATGTATTTCCCCAAAATTCCTCCTTCACAACAACATATTTTCTTGTTAATCTTAACTATTTATTATTAATTATTACTATTAATTAGTATTATTAGTTAATTCTATTAATTACTATTATTATTAGTCATATTATTATTATTATTGTTATCGTCATCTTAAAGAAACAGAGAGAAAGAATGTAAAAAAAAGAGTGGAGAAAAAAAGGAAAAAAAAGAGAAATATTTGTGTTTTTGTGCCTCTATCCTCATGCCTTTGACACCGACACCGTCCCATCGCTCACTAAAGTATAAATGACTCTCAAACTCAAGATCTCAAATCCTGTTTTCGGCGCTCGCGATGCGCCTGGGGATCACATACACACACTTTTCTTAGCATGGTAGGAGGGAGCCTGGTGCGATACTTGCGGCGAGGTAGTAGGCCTAATACATGCTCTTTGTAGCGTGACGGGGATACTCCTAAGTACTCATACACATGCTTCTATGCCTGCGGGGAAAAACTGTAAATTCTTCGTACAGGTACCTCGAAGACCCATACATGCTTTTTGTAGCGCTGTTGGATTGAAAAGCACGACCGCAGTGTCACATGACACCTACCATACATGCTCTTTGTAAACGTGGGAGATGTTGGGAGGCTGCTGAAAATTTCAATAAAAAGAGGTCCAGAACTTAAACAAAATGCAAGGAATATAACTTAAACTAATTAGCAGGGAACTGCACATTAAAATTGATAAATTCATGATCAAAATTAAAATACCAACATCAAATATTAATTTTGATCATTAAAATGAGTATTAACAAACCAATAGGGGACTCATGGTGAAAAATTTCAGACATAATTAATGTGGAAGCAAACATACCAGTTTCATATGAACACAAGAAAGCCAATTTGCAAATGAATACACATACCTGCTTGCAATCAATAGCAGTTAACTGACGAACAAGTGCATTACTCTATTTATGAGCGACGACAATAGACATAGAAACTTGCAATCTAACATGCATTGGGAAACCAATAATGAATGCAGTTCAATTGGTAGCCCATATCAACATGCAAGCGAACACATTAAACCTGTTTGTAAATTATAATATTCCCTACAGACATATACACATAACATGCAATAAATGTCAAGACATTCGTACAGTCAACAACTATTCAGTGTTAAGCAAACACATCAATCTTTTATGAGCAAGGTTAGAAAACCTACAACAAATGTTAGTGGCCTCGATCTTGAGAAGCATCCAATTTACTGTCAAATTGGAACCTTACTACACCCCTAAGCTTAAAGTAAATGCCTTGGAAATTGCATGAGAAAACGGTGGAATATCAGGAGATGGTGGCTTCCGAGAGCATCGGTCAACCGCTGAACCCATTTGTCCTTCATCTAAAGAAGAGGACTTGGAGCTCTACTGCCCAACTTGCTTAAATATTTTTAACCAACCAATGTTGTTACCTTGTGACAAATCGAAGACAAATAAATCTAATAGTGCATAAGTCAAGCCTTTGGTTTCATCAGATTATGATACTTCATCTATCACAAAATGACCCCATACAACATGGGGGTCCTCATCTAGTCTAAGCAAAGATAGGATAATTTATAGGTTTGATCTCTCTAAGAATGAAAAAGGCAATGTCGGAGAAGTTTGCTAGACTGAGTGTATTGATGCCAATGATCTGCAAATGTTGTATGAAAACGTGCCTGCAAGCAGTGGCATGAAATGTATGATCAAAATTGCAGACCATTAGTGAAAGGCTCTTGATGCGTCGTATAGTGTGTTTGCAAGCGGAAGTATACTCCGACAGACAAAATATTGAGGAAAACAACAGCTTGCACAAGATGAAATGAGACCCAATGCACTGCTAAACCACACCCCAAACTGTTAAAATGTCTCCCAAACTCATAAAATATAAGTATTCAAGGTGACAATAAAGTCACCTTGATGATGATCGTGTTGAATGCAAATATCAATAAGAGGGATTAATGTTTAAAGACATATCAAAGATCTAAACATCCTTATTTTTCAATAATATTAATGTTTAAAATTGAAATAAAATACCTAAATACTTAATGCAAAATACCATCCACCCTTCGCAATAGTTTGTCGAGGTGGACAGATTTAAAAATCACTTCAGTTCATAAAGAGCGAATGTCTAGTCGAGAATATCACTAGGATTCATTCTCAAACTGTCTCTTGCCAGTAAAGACGTGACTCGTAACCTTTAACAAGTGGTTTCGTCGGTAAATGGTACCACAAGTAAACGATTATGATTAGTATCTTTTGAACCTGTTGTTTTGTCGCCAAATAACATCATTAAATTATGGTCATGGTCAGAGCAATTAAGTTCCCCAATCTTTGAGTAATGAATCAATAAAAGATGATCGAAAAGGCACAAAGCCCTTTGTTAGCTAAGGTGGCTTCAAATTTGTCTCCTTAAGCAAACATCAATCCTAAGTCTACAAGGTACCCTTGGACAAAGCAATCCATGGCTGTCGACAAGGATCCTTCTATCAGGTTGGGTCGACTACCTCCTATGACTAAGTAAACTAGGGACAATGATGATTTGGAATGACAGAATCTTAGGATCTTGATCGTGTATATCATCATTCCCCCACCATCCGCTTTAAGTGCAAAATGATGAATTTCTAATTTTAAATATTAAATTTTCAAATATCCAAATTCTGCTGCTACTATACGCTAGATACTATGTATCTATTTGACAAGTAGTCTTAATGAATGTTATCTCTCATTATCGAAAGGGGTAATTAACTATTGAGGCTTGCACCTATAGGAAACTTGAACTCAAATCATAAAGTCCTCGTAAAATGAGTGCGAAATCTCTTGTAATGTCTTATTCAAAAACCATTATGCCTTCTAAAAACTGGCCTTGGAACTTATTCGTTAAAACTCTCCTTGATGACCCGAAAGAAAAAAAAAAGGGTCACGAAGAGGTCGAGACGCGAATTTATGGAGCCCACAATAGGTTTTATGTGTGATCTAGTTTAGTCAGCATGGGTTTTATGAGTAATCGATTTTCATTAATTGCAATACTTTTGTGTTTTTGAGTTTCTATGCATTGTTTCTAGTTTAAATAATTTAATTGAAATACTTTATGTTTTTTTTAATTTTATCATAAGTAACTAATAACTTCTAAAATTAAGAGTTTGTGGATTATGATTTGTGCATGTTGCATGATTTTGCATATCATACAACTTCTATCTCAGAAATTCTGGATTTTTAAGGCTTCGTAGTTACTTGCAATGTGTGTTGTGTATATCATTTATCCACCTTCAAATCAGGAATCTTCTTCTGCGATCGAGCTTGTGGTTGGTTTTTGAGTGTGGTTGGTTTTCTAGAGTGCTTTTATTTGTCAACAATTTTGCCACAATTTAGGCAAATTTGTGGTGGCGATGGTAGTGCAATATTTTGTTGTGTATCAGATTGGGGATACTTTGAGGGAAATGATGCATAGCTTAGAGAAGGGAGAGTGGAAAAAATGATACACAACCTAAAGGGAGAGAGACAGAGTGAGGAACTAAAATGAGGAAGAAAGTATTTGGTTGTCACGAAAATTTAGAACCTTTGGAGGCAATAAATTTGCATTTAGCTTCAATTTCGTTCATGTATACCTCAATGGTCCTATATATGGGGTGGAAATGAGTTAAGGGTTTCATAATATCCTCAAAAACGCTTATGCTTTGATTGCTTTCCAATCAAGGCTAAGTGAAGTAAAATACTATGGAAATGCAGATGCATTTATGG